>CM070011.1:48238839-48331339 GCA_036247105.1 Cirrhinus mrigala
TCTTTTACTCTAAAAGTTCGAGGAGCAAAATCTGAAACGCACGTGTACTTTAGTGAAGGTGTTCATTGGTCTTTGAACTCTGCGTCAAACATGATCTGCTGGATCTGCATCTTGACGGCGGCTCTTTTCTGCGGCGTCAGTCTTTTGAGGGCAGGGACGTAACTCAAGAGAAACAGCTCGTCCTCGTCGAACGCTCGCTCGGCTTTCTCGCAGCTCTTCGGCGCCTCTTTCTCCTCCATCTTCCCGTTGAGGCCGGCGGCGGGGGACGGCGTCGCGTTCGTCACGACGGGCAGCGGCTGCGGAGCGGAAGCGGACGCCTGCGACACCTTCAGTCCGGGAGGGAGACCGGCGACCACCGCCAGCTGGGTCACGGGCTGGACCGGTTTGACGGGCGCCAGCTGAGTGACGATGGACAACGGCAGCTGCGACAAGGGGTTGAGCTGAGCCGCGATGGCCGCTTTCACCTGATGCTTCGACTCCGGGAGGTTGAGCACAAACTCCTTGGACTTGGCCGCCTTGGCTTTCTCCGGGCCGGACTTTGAGTCGGCGCCGCTGGAGTCGTCGAGCGAGTCGTCGGGCGAGTCTTGAGCGCTCGCGTCCACGTCGTCCGCCTCCTCCGGAGCCTCGGCTTCGCTGTGACGCTTCCTCTTTCTGATGTGAGCGTCCAGAAACGACAGGGTTTCTCTGTGCGGCCAGTAATGCAAGCGCCGGCCGCCTTCTTCCTTCCTCAGCTTGCACAGTCTCCTCTCTCGGATGTATCTGTCCCTGATGGTCTTCCATCTGCGCTTGCACTCCACCACTGCACACGCAAAAACACAGGCAGTCAGAGGGACTTTCTCAAACCAGCAGGACAAAAACACACTTACGAATATGATATGAGCAGAATAAGCACGTTAAGCCTTTTCCAACAGAAAACTATTAGGAACCAGATAAAAAAAAAAGTGTCTCAAGACAAACTTGAGGTTGGCTTGAGAAAGCCTAGCCTAAAACGTCAAAGCAGCTGTAAAAGCTTGACGTTTGAACGTTTAGACCGATCAGACGGTTAACATGTAGTTAGCAGGATTAGCATGTAGTTAGCATGTTGCTAGCATGGTTAGCCAGTTATTAACATGTTGTTAGCATGGTTGGCAAGTTACTAGCATAATTCTAGCATGATTAGCATGTTACTAGCATGATTAACATGTTGTTAACATGATTAGCATGTAGTTAACATGTTGCTAACATGATTAACAAGTTATTAGCATGTCACTAGCATGATTAGCAAGTTATTAGCATGACACTAGCATAATTAGCATGTTACTAGCATGATTCTAGCATGATTAACATGTTACTAACATGTTGTTAACATGACTAGCATAAGTTACTAACATGATTCTAGCACGATTAGCATGTTACTAGCATGTATGTTAACAAGTTACTAGCAAGATTTTAACATGATTAGCACGTTACAAGCATGATTAACAAGTTACTAGCATGATAGTAGCATGATTCCAGCGTGATTAGCATGTTACTGACATGATTAACAAGTTACTAGCATGATAGTAGCATGATTCCAGCGTGATTAGCATGTTACTAGCATGATTAACAAGTTACTAGCATGATAGTAGCATGATTCCAGCGTGATTAGCACGTTACAAGCATGATTAACAAGTTACTAGCATGATAGTAGCATGATTCCAGCGTGATTAGCATGTTACTAGCATGATTAACAAGTTACTAGCATGATTCTAGCATTATTAGCAAGTTACTAGCATGATTAGCATGTTACAAGCATGATTAACAAGTTACTAGCATGATTCCAGCGTGATTAGCATGTTACTAGCATGATTCTAGCATTATTAACAAGTTACTAGCATGATTCTAGCGTGATTAGCATGTTACTAGCATGATTCGCAAATTACTAGCATGATTCTAGCACGATTAGCATATTACTAGCATGTATGTTAAGTTACTAGCATGATTTTAGCATGATTAGCATGTTAGCAAGTTACTAGCATGAGTCTAGCATGATTAGCATGTTACTAGCATAATTCTAGCATGTTTAACAAGTTAACAGCATGATATTAGCATGATTTTAGCATGTTACTATTATGATTCTATTTGTTAGTCTTGGCTAATGAGGTTTGTTTGTTTTATTTATTTTTTTTTTTTTTGCAAAATTGTACACAAGACAGGCAACATCCAACAGCATAAGGCACATCCATCATAAATAATACGAATAATCAACATAAATGAATATTATACTCACAACAATATAACATCAATGAGGAAAAACACAGCAAGAGCAGGAATCAATAGAAAACCAACAAAAATACATCAAATAAAAATACATGAAAATATTTTGAGATAGAGGCAAAGAGTTTCAGACTTTCTGTTTAGTTTTTTAAAGTACTTAAAAGTCTGAAACATTTTTACAAACTCACAAAAACTCGTGAGATAGATAGATAGATAGATAGATAGATAGATAGATAGATAGATAGATAGATAGATAGATAGATAGATAGATAGATAGATAGATAGATAGATGATAGATAGATAGATAGATAGATAGATAGACTTTTTTCTCAAGCCAACCTAATCAAACGCGTAACGTGCAGTTTAGCGCGTTGCGTTCGCCTGTATCTGCATGTATCTGATATATGCATCATCAATACAGTGTATATTGGCTTTGATCTGTCAATATGATTGTCTTACGACATTAATCAAGTGTTTTCGAAGGATCTTTCAGTATCACAAAACTTCACTCGCGTGTTGAATCAGATCGATGTGCGCGTTTTTCAGTCACACCGAACGCGTTCTTGCGTTTAGAAAGGACGCGTTTTTAAAAGTTGAAAACTTCATCAAATAACACTTGAGGAGCTCGAGAACGCGCCCTAAATGAATCACTCTTAACTTCATTATATTGTCCATCATTTAAACCGCGTCAAATCAGAACGCGCCCGTTATAATCGACGATCTGTATCGCAGTTTTAATTCAGATGGACGCGTTCTAGTTTGTGGAGTTCGTGTAATATCATCAAAGTCTGCAAAACACTCTTAAAGAAAAACGCTTGGCAAGGAAAGAGCGCGCGGCCAAACGCGCCGTGATGTTGACGCACTGACCGGAGAGACCGACAGACGCGGCGACCTCCCTCCACGCTTTCACCCTCCGCTCTGAACTGCGATAATCGTGCAGCGACACGTTGTACAGCACCGGGTACGCGTAAACGGTCTGGATGAGTTTCTCAGTCACGGCCATTGACTTTATTGACTTGCTGCTGAGACGCGTCGAACGGAACGCACTCCCGGAATCACACACAGTCGCGTCAGAAGTGCGCGACACGCGCAGAAGCGGGACGTCATGGCGGGATTTCGGACCAATGAGATTCCGCTGTGGGCGGGACTAAGCGGAGCGTCGCGTCACAAATAGAAACAACAAGCGTCAGTCAAAAGGTCTTGATCGTGGTTTATCCGTCGATGCTGTTGAAGACCAAAACAATAACATTCAGTCAATAATATTATATTTCTTCTTGCAGTGCTCTTAGTTGTACAAGTCTTAAGTCAGTTTTAAAAAGTAAAATAATCGCAGGAGAGCAAGAGTTCTAGGGTTGTAGGTAATGCATTCATTTGATCGTATTTAGTATTTATATAATTTTATGTTAAAATTGTGTAAAAACATTGCAAACAGTATGATATTCAGATGTTAATTTGAATATATAGCCTATATGTGTGTGTGTGTGAGTATATATAAAATCACTGAACATTAGTATTACGAAGATGTTTTTTTTTTTTTTTTTTTATCTGCTGCTCAAGTTCAGAATCAAGACTCAAATATTTAATGACACTAAAGGTGGAGATTTGATTTTCATTAAATGCTGGATCTGATTCATAGTAAAGTTTTTTCTTACACTTTTTAATCCGCTACCAAAGTGTGGTCTACCAATCGCTTACGATGCGTGAGTCGCGCGTTACTGACGCGGCTGTCCAGTTCCGGAAATACGATCTAAACAACGCGTCTCATCCGCGGCTCAATAAACTCAATGGCTGAGACGGAGAAATTCATCCAGGCCGTTTGCGCTTATCCGCTGATTTATAACGTGTCGCTGCACGATTATCGCAGCTCGGAGCGGAGGGTGAAGGCGTGGAGGGAGGTCGCCGCGTCCATCGGTCTCTCCGGTCAGTGCGTCAACATTACGCGCGTGCGGACTCTATGCTGCGCTCAGATATTATCCTCAGTAATACGGTACTAGTGTAGAATGCTGTGTGTGTAATTATTGCGTAGAATTATCTTCTTAAGTTCATGCATTCTAAATAGTAAGCTTTACACTCTTAAAAACAAAGGTGGTTTTCACAGTGATGCCTAGAAAAACCATTTTGGTGATCAGTACTTCAAACCATTTCTTTCTTAGTGTAAGAACATTTTTCTAATATAAACAACTTTTGTGCAACAGAAAGATTAATAGAGGTTAAAGGTTCTTCACGAAACCATCAATGCCTTTATTTTTCAGCGTGTGTGTGCATGTTTTCCTTACATTAAAAACTAAAATCAGGGTACATTTTAAAATTCAAAAATTAGTGGAGAAACAGTTTTCACTGAGAAATATAATTGTTTGAAGAATCAACAGCAGATCTTTTTTCATTTAAATATAAAAATGTAAATTTTCCCTGCAGTGGTGGAGTGCAAGCTGAGGAAGGAAGAAGGCGGCCGGCGCTTGCATTACTGGCCACACAGAGAAACCCTGTCGTTTCTGGACGCTCACATCAGAAAGAGGAAGCGTCACAGCGAAGCTCTGGAGGAGCTGGACTCTCCTGAGGAGCAGATAGACACGAAAACGCCATCATCTGCTACGAGCAACCTCAACGGGAAGATGGAGGAGAAAGAGGCGCCGAAGAGCTGCGAGAAAGCCGAGCGAGCGTTCGACGAGGACGAGCTGTTTCTCTTGAGTTACGTCCCTGCCCTCAAAAGACTGACGCCGCAGAAAAGAGCCGCCGTCAAGATGCAGATCCAGCAGATCATGTTTGACGCAGAGTTCAAAGACCAATGAGTGCTCGAAAATATTTTTTGCATGTTTTATAATTAAATTATATAAAAGATGTTGTATTTCTGTATATATTTCATCGCAGCAACTTTCAAAGTGAGAGTTTTCGTGTTGTACATTTGCCTTCCCTTTTATCTGAATGTTTAAAGCTAATGTTTAGGGTTTGGTCATTTAAAAAATCCTTTTTTTGTAAAATGACACTGTTGAGAATGTATTGGCTACATTAAATGTTATTGTGCTATCTTGTGTGTCATGACTGTTGGCATGAGGTCAGAGAGGGCATCAGGCTTCATGAATGGCAATGGCCTCTCATATGCACATGAATTAGATAATTCTGCTGGCCATCTAGCCAAGTAATCAAAATAATCTTCATCAACCGGGCCTTCCCCCCTTAAAAAGCATGTAAATTCATCTGTTTTACGATGCATGTGAGTCTCAGACACAACCGGTGTTGGGGGTAATGCATTAATTGGATTTCTTTCATGAACTTCTTTCAGGTTACCAAAAACAGTGAAATCCAAACTCAGAATATGACACAAACCTGCAATAATTAAAAATGTTAAATAACACAAATATCCTTTATGTATTTAATCCCATTTTTTAGCCAATGACCTTTAATGATCCAATACTTATAACAAAAGCGAATTTGGATTAACATAACATTTGTGTTTCATTTTTTATTGCTGAAGAGTGTTTAACTTTCTTCTTTTGCTTCCTATTCTTCATGCGATCCAGAATAGCAGCACAGCTGAAGGGTTTGTTTGAGCTTGAAAGGGCTTTTAGGTGTGCCAAAAAAAAAAAAAAAAAAAAAAAAAAAAAACATTTTTATAACAAAAACAAACAAGCATGTCCAGATGTGAAAAAGTAACATGAGACATTACATAGAAAGTAACTAAGTAACTCAGTTCCTTCTTTTAGGGGGTAACGCAGTATTGTAATGCATTACTTTTAAATGTACCTTACACTGGTACACTGGACACAACATGCAGGCATGATACTACATACAACTTTCAGAAAAAATGCTGCAATGCTACATTAATAGTTGATCGACAAGCCTCTTCTTTGGAAAAAAAATTATTTTATCATGAATGTGTAATTAATTTCATCATTAAAATGTGCATGTTACTTAATTTAAAATTATGTATTCACTAATAAATAAACATAACACATATTACAACATAAAATATTACTTTTGTACCCCAATTTTGAATTGGGTTTTCCCTCATAACAATTATAGTGCTATAAAGTTTGTTCAGAGCAAAGGCTGAAATAGACCTGGACAAATGTATCTGCGGCCAAATAAAACAGGATTGTGTAATTATTCAGTGCCATCTTTAATTTATTGCTCATTTTATATTAAATAAAGCCAAATGTCTGCTCACTGACTGTGTTGTAGATCTGGGATGTAAAACAGTTTGGCACACGTGTAAAGGTCCTCCAGCACAGACGTATTTCTAATTAAATGTGTTAACCTATTTTATATTAAGTAATATTTCACATTAAAATAGGTATAAATAAATGAGAAAATAAGTGACTCCATTGCCCTTCGATGTCCACAGAATAACTTTATTTATAAATGTGCAAACTGTATAAACAAACCTGTTGAAGGAAATGCAAAAAATATGGAAAATTTTATACTAGTTTATTACTCTTACTTTTTCTGTCATGTAAAAACAGCAAGAATGCTATTCTAGACACGAAAAAAAACATTTTAACACCTGCTCAGCCTAACCTAACCTACCTAATCCTAACGCGACACGTCCTAATTTAACCAATGGCGTGCGTTGGAGGCGTGGCTACTTCGAACGACGTTCATCATCATCATCATCATCACAGTTCAAGTAGTTTGCCTTCGCCATGAAATTAAATTAATGTCGAAATTGGAACACTTGCTAAAAGATGAAGTGACAGAGAGAGCACATTAAAACAAACATAATGTGACACATCTATGTATGCAAATATTGTTTAAAAAATATATAGCTGTAATTCAATCCATTAGCGCATAAATGACAAACTTCAGCAGCTTTAATGTTATTAACTTATGCGGTTTAGGACCTTCTTTGTTAGATCTTATAAATAACTCTTCCTGCGATTATTTTACTTTTTAAAACTGACTAAAGACTTGTACAACTTAGAGCACTGCAAGAAGAAATATAATATTATTGACTGAATGTTATTGTTTTGGTCTTCAACAGCATCGACGGATAAACCACGATCAAGACCTTTTGACTGACGCTTGTTGTTTCTATTTGTGACGCGACGCTCCGCTTAGTCCCGCCCACAGCGGAATCTCATTGGTCCGAAATCCCGCCATGACGTCCCGCTTCTGCGCGTGTCGCGCACTTCTGACGCGACTGTGTGTGATTCCGGGAGTGCGTTCCGTTCGACGCGTCTCAGCAGCAAGTCAATAAAGTCAATGGCCGTGACTGAGAAACTCATCCAGACCGTTTACGCGTACCCGGTGCTGTACAACGTGTCGCTGCACGATTATCGCAGTTCAGAGCGGAGGGTGAAAGCGTGGAGGGAGGTCGCCGCGTCTGTCGGTCTCTCCGGTCAGTGCGTCAACATCACGGCGCGTTTGGCCGCGCGCTCTTTCCTTGCCAAGCGTTTTTCTTTAAGAGTGTTTTGCAGACTTTGATGATATTACACGAACTCCACAAACTAGAACGCGTCCATCTGAATTAAAACTGCGATACAGATCGTCGATTATAACGGGCGCGTTCTGATTTGACGCGGTTTAAATGATGGACAATATAATGAAGTTAAGAGTGATTCATTTAGGGCGCGTTCTCGAGCTCCTCAAGTGTTATTTGATGAAGTTTTCAACTTTTAAAAACGCGTCCTTTCTAAACGCAAGAACGCGTTCGGTGTGACTGAAAAACGCGCACATCGATCTGATTCAACACGCGAGTGAAGTTTTGTGATACTGAAAGATCCTTCGAAAACACTTGATTAATGTCGTAAGACAATCATATTGACAGATCAAAGCCAATATACACTGTATTGATGATGCATATATCAGATACATGCAGATACAGGCGAACGCAACGCGCTAAACTGCACGTTACGCGTTTGATTAGGTTGGCTTGAGAAAAAAGTCTATCTATCTATCTATCTATCTATCTATCATCTATCTATCTATCTATCTATCAGTCTATCTATCTATCTATCTATCTATCTATCTATCTATCTATCTATCTATCTCACGAGTTTTTGTGAGTTTGTAAAAATGTTTCAGACTTTTAAGTACTTTAAAAAACTAAACAGAAAGTCTGAAACTCTTTGCCTCTATCTCAAAATATTTTCATGTATTTTTATTTGATGTATTTTTGTTGGTTTTCTATTGATTCCTGCTCTTGCTGTGTTTTTCCTCATTGATGTTATATTGTTGTGAGTATAATATTCATTTATGTTGATTATTCGTATTATTTATGATGGATGTGCCTTATGCTGTTGGATGTTGCCTGTCTTGTGTACAATTTTGCAAAAAAAAACAAACCAAAACAAAACCCAAAAACCTCACTAGCCAAGACTAACAAATAGAATCATGCTAGTAACACGCTAAAATCATGCTAATATCATGCTGTTAACTTGTTAAACATGCTAGAATTATGCTAGTAACATGCTAATCATGCTAGACTCATGCTAGTAACTTGCTAACATGCTAATCATGCTAAAATCATGCTAGTAACTTAACATACATGCTAGTAATATGCTAATCGTGCTAGAATCATGCTAGTAATTTGCGAATCATGCTAGTAACATGCTAATCACGCTAGAATCATGCTAGTAACTTGTTAATAATGCTAGAATCATGCTAGTAACATGCTAATCACGCTGGAATCATGCTAGTAACTTGTTAATCATGCTTGTAACATGCTAATCATGCTAGTAACTTGCTAATAATGCTAGAATCATGCTAGTAACTTGTTAATCATGCTAGTAACATGCTAATCACGCTGGAATCATGCTACTATCATGCTAGTAACTTGTTAATCATGCTTGTAACGTGCTAATCATGTTAAAATCTTGCTAGTAACTTGTTAACATACATGCTAGTAACATGCTAATCGTGCTAGAATCATGTTAGTAACTTATGCTAGTCATGTTAACAACATGTTAGTAACATGTTAATCATGCTAGAATCATGCTAGTAACATGCTAATTATGCTAGTGTCATGCTAATAACTTGCTAATCATGCTAGTGACATGCTAATAACTTGTTAATCATGTTAGCAACATGTTAACTACATGCTAATCATGTTAACAACATGTTAATCATGCTAGTAACATGCTAATCATGCTAGAATTATGCTAGTAACTTGCCAACCATGCTAACAACATGTTAATAACTGGCTAACCATGCTAGCAACATGCTAACTACATGCTAATCCTGCTAACTACATGTTAACCGTCTGATCGGTCTAAACGTTCAAACGTCAAGCTTTTACAGCTGCTTTGACGTTTTAGGCTAGGCTTTCTCAAGCCAACCTCAAGTTTGTCTTGAGACACTTTTTTTTTTTATCTGGTTCCTAATAGTTTTCTGTTGGAAAAGGCTTAACGTGCTTATTCTGCTCATATCATATTCGTAAGTGTGTTTTTGTCCTGCTGGTTTGAGAAAGTCCCTCTGACTGCCTGTGTTTTTGCGTGTGCAGTGGTGGAGTGCAAGCGCAGATGGAAGACCATCAGGGACAGATACATCCGAGAGAGGAGACTGTGCAAGCTGAGGAAGGAAGAAGGCGGCCGGCGCTTGCATTACTGGCCGCACAGAGAAACCCTGTCGTTTCTGGACGCTCACATCAGAAAGAGGAAGCGTCACAGCGAAGCCGAGGCTCCGGAGGAGGCGGACGACGTGGACGCGAGCGCTCAAGACTCGCCCGACGACTCGCTCGACGACTCCAGCGGCGCCGACTCAAAGTCCGGCCCGGAGAAAGCCAAGGCGGCCAAGTCCAAGGAGTTTGTGCTCAACCTCCCGGAGTCGAAGCATCAGGTGAAAGCGGCCATCGCGGCTCAGCTCAACCCCTTGTCGCAGCTGCCGTTGTCCATCGTCACTCAGCTGGCGCCCGTCAAACCGGTCCAGCCCGTGACCCAGCTGGCGGTGGTCGCCGGTCTCCCTCCCGGACTGAAGGTGTCGCAGGCGTCCGCTTCCGCTCCGCAGCCGCTGCCCGTCGTGACGAACGCGACGCCGTCCCCCGCCGCCGGCCTCAACGGGAAGATGGAGGAGAAAGAGGCGCCGAAGAGCTGCGAGAAAGCCGAGCGAGCGTTCGACGAGGACGAGCTGTTTCTCTTGAGTTACGTCCCTGCCCTCAAAAGACTGACGCCGCAGAAAAGAGCCGCCGTCAAGATGCAGATCCAGCAGATCATGTTTGACGCAGAGTTCAAAGACCAATGAACACCTTCACTAAAGTACACGTGCGTTTCAGATTTTGCTCCTCGAACTTTTAGAGTAAAAGATGCTTTGTTTCTGTATATATACATCTCAGTTTGAATGTGGTTTATGTTGAAATAAACAGCCTCACTGATTTGTTGACTTATTTATTTGGTGCTGCAAAAGACCCTGTTTTGTGAAATATAACACTGTAGGAAAAAATAAAGTAAATTAAAAAAAAAAAAATTGTGCCATGACATTGTCCACTGAGTAATGCAAGAAAATGCGTAATTTAAAACATCTGTGAAAAACCAATACAGAAAATTCCATATTTTCAGAGTAACCTGGATGCAATTTTTATGGACTTTTCTTACTGCATTTTTATAAAAAAAAAAAAAAAAAAAAAAAAATGTTTTCAGCATGGCTTGGTGCAAACTTAATGCATTTTATTTCTTGGCATTATTGCTGAACAGTGAATAAAATGTTTGCCAGTGACTGAATGAAGCTGTCCGTCTGTTTTGTTTCATCGACTCATGAACTCACAGAAAACTAATGCTCAATTTTAAGAGACATAAAACTAAAGATAACAAATGGAAACATGGGAATTATGCAGTGATTCATTATCTGTTCACATGATGGTATAGTTAACTAGTAAACCCGTTAGTGGTTTCAGACAATCTTACTTCTACAGAGAGTATGCTCAGCATCTTACTTGATCACATTCAGTAAGGAAAGGCTTTTCTAAAAAGTACAGTGTGAACAGTAAACATACAGTAAGTCAGGTGTGTGCTAAACCATTGCCTACTAATTATGATTTTAGATATAACTGTGATTTAAACACCCAACCAAGCTGCCGGTAGCCACTGACATCCATAATAAGGAAAACATACTACGGAAGTCCATTAGGACAACATTCTTTGTGTTCAGCAGAAAAAAAGACTTTTTTTATGGGGTGAACTGTCTCTTTAAATGATGTTGTACGAATGTTCAAATACTTAATCATCATACTGGTAACTTTTGTTTAACAGAACAGAATGTTATTAATGAATTGTGTAATTCTGCAGTCATACAGTTGAGGTCTAAAGTTTACATCCCCCTTCCAGAATCTGCAAAATGCTAATTATTTTACCAGAATGAGAGGGAACATACAAGATGCATGTTATTGTTTATTTATGAAGAATTGAACGATCCTTAAATGCAAACTGTGTGTTTTGTCACGAGAGCAACCATACATTTGTGTTGTGTTTTGCTTTCTTTTTATATATTTTTAATTTATTCTTCATTCATTTATTCATATTTAATCATATATTAAACATGAATAATATATTATATGGATAATGGATATAACATGGATATTATATTATAGTTTTTTCTTTTTTATTGTTGTTCTATTTAGTCTCACTGATGCTCCAGAAGGAAAAAGCATGCATTAAGAGCTGGGGGGTGAAAACTTTTGAACAGAATGTTCAAAACAGTGTACAGTTTTCTTATTTTGCCTAAATATCATATTTTTTTCATGAAGTACTGTCCTTCAGAGGCTACAGAAGATGCTTACATCTAATAAGTTACATTTACCCTGATCTTCAAATTCCAAAAGTTTTCACCCCCCGGCTCTTAATGCATGCTTTTTCCTTCTGGAGCATCAGTGAGTGTTTGAACCTTCTGTAATAGTTGCATATGAGCCCCTCAGTTGTCCTCAGTGTGAAAAGATGCATCTCAAAATCATGCAGTCATTGTTGGAAAGGGTTCAAATACACAAAAATGCTGAAAAACCAAAGAATTTGTGGGAGCTGAAGGATTTTTTGGAAGAACAGCAGGCAGTTTAACTGTTCAGGACAAACAAGGGACTCATGAACAACTATCACTAAACAAACACACAGCAGTGGATCATTCAGGAAACAACACAGCATTAAGAATCAAGGGGATGTAAACATTTGAACAGTCATTTTTTAAAATCAACTCTTATTTTTTCTTGTGGACTATATGTAAACATGTCTTATGTGAAATACCTTATTCAGAGCAGTACTAAATAAACAATAACATGCATTTTGTATGATCCCTCTTAGTTTGCTAAAATAATTTTGCAGATTCTGAAAGGTGGATGTAAACTTTTGACCTCAACTGTGTTTTGCACACAGTAAGAGATGATGATTTAAAACACTTCTGGATAAATAAATAAATTAGTAAATAAACAAACTTTCAAAAACATGTTTATAATTAAATTTAATCATCATGTGGGTAGCCAACATGTACTTATGCTTCTCACACTGCAAATATTTTTCCCCAAAACTGTGTTTTTAAGACATATTCCGAGAACAAATCATCTACTTCAGCCCATGCTGGACTTTGATATTTACAAACAAATATATGAATTAAAATAAGCTGAAAATATATGTTAAAGTTGTTAAATTTGCTGTTAGGAAGTATATTTATGCATTCATATGATCTTATACCAGTTTTACTACAGTGAGTGACATAATTTGGCACCGTAATCGTAGAAAATCCGATAAATGACTTCATCTTAAGAGAAATAAGACTCTAGAGTTTATTTAAAATCATATCTGGGAAGAAAACCGAACATTAGCCCGAACAGTGTGGTTTGCATTCAATCACATTTCACAGTATCACTGACAAGCAATCGCAACGCAAGCCCTGCATCTCTTTCACAGAAAAAGAGCCGTCAACACGTTTCCATCCGCTGAAACCGACACAACATCTGCACTACTGAACTGCGATCTCTGTGGGATTAGTTAGCCGTTAGTCCTCCGACAAGATAGATCATCCTGTCCTGATCGTAAAGTTCGTCAGCGTTTAAGCAATAAGCAGCCAGAACATGATGAGCAGCGCCACAAACAGGAAGAGGCGGGACAGGAACTGCTCATCTGTGTGCTGAGGGGTTCCTGGAGCTGCTGCGAGTAAAACGAAGAGAGGACATATTTAATACATCAATATGGCTCTTTAACAAAGCACTGTGCTTTAATGCTTTACAAAAAGCAACTTCAGTTACTCCATTACTGATAAAAACAACACAATCAATTCACACCACTCCAGTCCATCAGTTCACATCTTGAGAAGACAAAAGATGAAACAAATCCATCATTAAGATGTTTTTAACTAAAATACTGGTGAGTTCATAATCCATAATAACGCTTCCTCAAGATGTGAATTGATGGACTGGAGTGGTGTGGATTACTTGTGGATTATTGTGATGTTTTTATCAGCTGTTTGGACTCTCATTCTGACGGCACCCATTCACTGCAGAGGATCCACTGGTGAGACAGTGATGGAATGACACATTTAGACAAATCTGACAAACAAACAAATTCATCCACATCTTGAATAGTCTAAGGGTGAGAACATTTTTAGCACATCTTCTTTAGGTAAACAATTCTTCTAAATTTCAGTAATATTATCAGTTTGATGTCACTAACACTCTCAAATGAGACGGTTTTGGCTTGTAAACGGTGCTTGATCTGTGCAGATTTCTCTCCTGATTCAGACCAGACCACTTTTTCACTGGAGGAAGCGTTATTATGGATTATGGACTCAATGTATTTTAGTTAAAAACGTTTTAATGATGGATCTGTTTCAGCTTTTGTCTTCTCAAGATGTGAACTGATGGACTGGAGTGGTGTGGATTACTTGTGGATTATTGTGATGTTTTTATCAGCTGTTTGGAATCTCATTCTGACGAACAAATCTGATGAACAAACAAACTCATCCTAATCTGGGATGGAACTTTCAGCAAATGTTAATTTTTGGGTGATCTGTTCCTTTAAAGGAGAAGTCCACTTCCAAAACAAAGATTCACATATAATGTAGTCACCCCCTTGTCATCCAAGATGTTCATGTCTTTCTTTCTTCAGTCGTAAAGAGATTATGTTTTTTGAGGAAAACATTTCAGCACTTTTCTCCATATAATGGACTGATATGGTGCCCCGAGTTTGAACTTGCAAAATGCAGTTTAAATGCGGTTGTAAATCTTATCTAGTGAAATGATTGGTTATTTTCATAAAAAAAACAAACAATTTATATACTTTTTAAATGTCAAACGCTCGTCTTGTCTTGCTCTCCCTGAACTCTGTGTATTCTGGCTCAAGACAGTTAGGGTATGTTGAAAAACTCCAATCGTATTTTCTCCCTCAACTTCAAAATCATTTCTAAATCATCCTACATCACTGCAGAAGTACTGACCCAGTGTTTGCAAAGTGAACATGCAAAGAAGATCAAACACCCTTAACAAAAAAGGTAAAACAGTGATATAGGACGATTTTGAAGTTGAGGGAGAACATGAGATGGGAGTTTTTCGACATACCCTAACTGACATGAACCAGAACAAAAACAGTCCAGGCAGAGAAAGACAAGACGAGCACTTGACATTAAAAAGTATATAAATATTATTATTTTTATGAAAATAACTGATCGTTTTGCTAGATAAGACCCTTCTTCCTCAGCTGGGATCGTTTACAACCGCATTTGGGATCGTTTGAAGCCGCATTTAAACTGCATTTTGGAAGTTCAAACTCGGGGCACCATATCAGTCCGTTACATGGAGAAAAATCCTGAAATGTTTTCCTCAAAAAACATAATTTCTTTACAACTGAAGAAAGAAAGACATGAACATCTTGGATGACAAGGGGGTGACTACATTATATGTGAATCTTGGTTTTGGAAGTGGACTTCTCCTTTAACAGTGTGTCTCAATTAAAGTTCCTCAGTATAAACCAGGGGTGGCAAACAGTTCTGGAGAGCCGCAGTCCTTTAGAGTTTTGCTTCAACCGTAATCAAACGCACCTGAACAAGTTAATCAAGGTCTGAAGGGTTACTAGAAAGCTACAGGCAGGTGAGTTTTAATTAGGGTTGGAGCTGAACTCTGCAGGGCTGCGGTTCTCCAGGACCGAAGTTCACCACCCCCGGCATAAACTGTGTTATATTAAGTCGTTTATTTCCATGAATCAGTTTTAACTGTCAAATATGGTTCAATGAATTGATTACAAACTCTGACTCAGGGATTCATTTGTAGCATCACCCATTTTTCATATACTAAAATGCTAGTTATTATGCGTTATTATACTGGTGCATAAACCAAAGTAACGATACATTTTCTGTATTGTGACATATCTGAGGGAAAGTTATGGGAAAAGAATAAATATAGGGCAGCAAGGCTCTCCGCTTACTTTTCTTTTTAGGAACAGTCAAAATTTCAGGAGCACCTTCTAATCAATAATCAAAAAATCTGACCAAAAATTAGCCTTCCCAATACGAGGTGATATTTGACTCCTTAAAGTGATTTAGAGGGCAATTTTGTTTTTACCTTTGCAGTGGCATTTTTCAAACTTTATTAAAAGTATGTCATCTTTTATGTCAAATATTTATAAAAATATGTTTTATAAGCTTTTTAAAATTTCTAATTGAAACAACAGAATAAGAACAAGTGGAATAACCAAGCTAAGCTACCAATCAAATGAAATCAGTATTAAAATGAATTTGTTCTGCAGAGGTGGAGCAGAACAACACAAAAGTGGCTTGTAGGTGTATTTTCATGTTTATTGAGGCTCAATCAAATTCATAAATTCATGTTAGATTAATGTTTTAAATATAAAATTTTGAAAATAGAAATGTTAAATGACAACTGAAATTATACATTAAAAATGAAACCAAATCTGCCAGTAGGTGGCGGCAAGTCACTGATTTAATAACTAAATCATTCATTCGAGTCGTTTGAACGACTGATTCATTCAGGAATAAAGCAAGTGACTGTCTTTATGAATGGGGAAATTGAATCATAGCCTCACTAGATTCATTTAAAAGTATGTTTATTCATAAATGAAAGCGCTGTGTTTGAATGGAGATGCGCAGCGGCTCATTTGTGACTCGTTTCAGACTATTTTAGATGATGAAATAAAGCAAAATCAAGCAATAGTGTTATAGTCAGACAGTGTAAGTCACTTAATATTCACTTCTTGTTTATTAAGCTGTTGATTCAATCAATCTCTTATTTACACTCTCTCTACATGTTGTTTGTGAAAGGATTGGATAAATATTTTTTCGTAGTCGCACGCAGTAGTTTTCAGTCGCAAATGCCACTGAAATGGTCGCGCTGTACAGCCCTGGGCGGGACTTTTTTCTGTGCATCGGCTGCTGATTGGATGTTGAGATGTGGGCGTGGCTCTTATGTATGCAGATGAGTGTGAGTTTGAGGGGCGGAGCTTAGAGCACTAAATGACTGGAGAAATCCTGCATTCGTCGTCATTTTTACTGGAAGATGCAGTTATGAATTTTTGCTTAGCCACTACAAAGCCAAAATGAAAACATTTGCACAGATGAAATGTTCACAGCTAAAATCTGTAACATGCATTACGAAAATAGAGGAATTTTGTTGAATTTTCATTTCACGCTGACTTTTCTCTTTCTTCTCATTTAGAGAAAACATGATGTTTGTGATCCAGTCTTCACTTTGCCAGTTATTTTTTAATGCAAATCAAAGTGTCTTTGGTGGTTTGGCACACACCTGGAGGTGGTCGTCCGTCGTTGATATTAAACGCTGTAGCGAAGATCCCGAAAGGAAAAGCCCCAATACCGAAAGACATCTGGAAGCCTCCATCGCCGAAGCCAAAGCCTTGAAACCCCTGCGAACACACCCGACTGTCAGCTGACCATACAAACAACACTGACATTATGATCATTACGAATCTCAATCATATTTCTATCATCTTTCTATTTAGAAAAAAAATTGCATTTGTGTCATTCCAAACCTGAATGACTTTCTGTCTTCTCTGGAACATGAAAGATGAATTTAAGCATGATCTGGCCACTGTTTTTCATAAAATTCATATAAAGCTCCCAAATAACAAAAATTACAAAGTGTATCTAATTCTACATGATCACTAAATACTCAATGAAATGTAGCTTTGTTTCTCAAAGCAAGCATCATATGACTTCAGACGACTTTGAATTCATCTCCATTTGTGTCCCACTAACAAAAAAGCCATTCGAGTCTGAACAACATGTGAGTGAATAGATATATAGAGAAAAGAGACAAACTAGTCCATTAATGTTTGCATACTACAAAACAAGCTTTATCATGGTAAATCATCATTATGCAAGACCTTCGGGAGTTGAGAGAGAGCAGAATGTGATGCAATCTTAATCGTCAGATGTTGTCATCACAGCACTGAGCTCTTTCCAGCTTTTGTCCACAGAGACGGGCTTAATAAGTCCCGGCGGGACGCTCGTTTGACTAATGAATTACCTACAGGTTGGCACTACAGCAACCGCCGACATCCACGTAACAGTTTCATCACAAACGTCTTGTGCAATGATATGGGTGGCATTGCAAACGCTTTTATGAGCTTTTTAATCCAAAATCTGTCAATGATCATTGTCTTTTTTTTTTTTTTTTTAAATAAAAAAAAATCTGGTGTAGAGACAATTTTTGCTCAGAAATCGCTAGTAAATTCCACAAAAAAAAATTACATAGAAACAGCAAGTGACACATTAATTTTAACATTCAGTTTGGTAGAAAATGAAATTTGCTCCAATAATCTGTTTTATTTACAACTTCAAAAAACTTTTTTTTTTTTTTTTTTTTAAACAGTGCAGCTGATGAACTCAAATCTGCTTGTATTCGTAGAATAAATGTCAATAATTCTCTATATGTAATTAGTCAGATTAGAGCTACAGAAATTATACTCACACCACGATTCTCCGGTTCTGGCCGTTGTCCTTGTGGTCGTGGAGGAGTTCTCTCTCTGAGATCACAAAGGAAAATACACTTTGCGTTTCATATTTTAATTAATGATGTACTGGTATGTATACATCATAAGTCAGGTCACATCTATTTCTATAGTGCTTTATACAATACAGATTGATTCAAAGCAGATTCGCAGTAATAAAAGGGGAAAATAACCATTAATGTTCCAAAATTAATAAAATATGGAACTTTAAAAAAAAAAAAAACCTTTAGTTTCAATTATTTTAGTACATCAAGTTGAACTAAATTATATTGAGAAAAGTTTGCTTAGCAATTAGCTGAAATAAAATGATTTTGGTTTTATATTTGAAATAAAATGTTTTTTTATATATATATATATATATATATATATATATATATATATATATATATATATATATATATATATATATATATAAAATATATAATCAAATATATTAATATATATATATTTATATGTAACAAATTAAAATAATTTAATTTTAGATTTTTTTTTAAATACATGTCTGTATAGTTTTTATTTCAATTTTAGTTTTAATTATTTTAGTACATCAGGTACTGAAATCACAAAGGAAAATACGCTTTGCGTTTCATTATTCTATAGCGCTTTATACAATACAGACTGATTCAAAGCAGATTCACAGTAATAAACGGGAAAAAAAACGTTAATGTTCTAAAATTAATAAAATATGAAACTTTTCAAAATTTTAATTTTAATTATTTTACATTAAGTTGAACTAAATTAAATTGAGAAGAGTTTCCATGACAATTAGCTGAAATAAAATGTTTTTATATTTTAGATAAAATGTTTGTATATTTGAAATAAAATATTTATATATTTTTATATAAAAAAATTCAGTTAATGTTTATTTTTGTATAATCCAACAAATTAAATGGGTTTCTCTTTATTTTTTTTATTTTCTCTTTTGATTTGGAACTTAATGGCCACAAAGTCTACTTTGTCTTGCTGGCTGATCTATAGTCATATTTCTAAGCTCTACAACACAGATATCATTTCATAACGATTACACAGTTGGGCAGTGAAGCGTACCTGGGGTCTTGTTGGCCGGTGCTGCCTCTGCCGTACAGCGGGATCACTTTATCCCGACTGATGCCGGCCTTACACACGGGACACACTTGTCTGTTGGGCCTGGTTTCCAGCCACTGCAAACACACAGAGACACACGGTTAGGTGAATCATATAACAGTCACGTCACGTGATCATGAGCGCATGCTGAACACTTACCTGATGCAAACACGGCCAGCTAGGGGGAGACGTCACAGGTGAGATCCAGACAGAAGAGAGAAAATAAAGCAATTACTGCCTAATATTATTTGATGAAAGATTTCTGTGCATCAGTAAGAGTCTCACCAGAAGAGATGTCCACACAGACTGATGACGGCGTCTTTGGATGTGTCCAGACAGATGTTGCACTCAAACGTGCTGTCCTGAGCGCTGCTGCCGCCGCCGCCGCTGCTGTTCTCTCCGGCCGTCTGTCCATTAGAAGCCGATGCTGAACTCTCACTGGCCGCTGCACTGGCCATTCTGCATTCACCTCGATGACCTCAGTGTATGCTAAACCTCCACATAAACACAACAAAACTCATGCACTAAACACAGACATAAATGTAGGGCAGTATATTACCAGAATCATAGGGTTTGTATATCTATATACATACACATATACATACATATATGATATATTATACGTGTGTGTGTGTGTTTCACACAGATATTTTCATTGTGATTTTTTTCATGAATATTTTGAATTTTAAATTAATTTTCAATAGTAATGCCTTATTTGCATATAATATTTTAGAAAATTTGTAATACAAAAAAAGTTTGCAATTGTCAATGTAATCAATCACAAGTTATCACAAGTTAACGCAAGTAAGGCGATAACTGTTTTTTTTTTTTTTTACCCCCTATTCACCTGGAGTCCTGTCATAATATATATATATATTTTTTTAAATATATGTTCAAAATTTTAGTTAACCACAATAACTGATATATATATATATATATATATATTATATATATATATATATATATATATATATATATATATATATATATATATATATATATGTATGTGTGTGTGTGTGTGTGTGTGTGTGTGTGTGTGCACATATATATTTATTTTTATTTTCCCCAGTTTAATTTTAGTCAGTTTTGTAGTTTTTTGTGATTTTGCTGTTTGTTTGTCATATTTAGTTAATACAGGTTTAGAGTTTATTTAACATTTCTATTTCAGTTTGCTATATTGGTACATCAAGTTAATATATTAAATTAAAATGAGAATTTTTATCGTTATGATAGTTAATTTCAGCCAAGATTTTTATTTCACATTTTAAAAAAAAAGTTTTTAATTTTAGTTAACCATAATAACCCTGATACATTCATACATACATAAATATATGCAAACCCATATACACACCCTTGTATTTATTAGGGTTATTATTTTTACCTAACAAATATATAAAGTAATACGTAATAATGACTGTGCTGACAGACTCAACATACATGCAGACAGCATACATGACAATAATTACCAACAGTATATAAATTTACACAGGAATATATATTTACACACACGTATGTCGAAATGTTCCAGTCAAAATAACACAAAGCATAACATGCATCGCAATCTGATGTTGTTAGCTGACTAGCTGATCGCTTATCTTGCTCAAACAACGCAACTGTCCGTTAACTAATTACGCGATTATGTTTTTAATGATGAAAAAGTAATAATATTACCTGCTACGTGTCATCAAACCGTCTGAAGAACGAGAACCAGAGAAATTAAAGCCACTGCTGCTTCTCTCAGCAACTTTCAGCTGATTGCGTCAATATTACTCCACCCGGAAGTTAAAACCCACCGACGTCATACGCGTTACGCCAATGGCGTTAATCCCATCGAAATAAGGCGTCCTGAACATTTTCTGTGGTCGATACGCAAGGCATACATAATATTTATTTTTTATTCCGAAAATGTAATGCAATTCAATAATAAGTTCGATGTTTATCAACGTTAGTTTAGGTGCAATTTATTTATTACAGACTGTCACGTGATCGCTACTAATTTTCTCAACGCTGTTCCGGATCGGCCAAACACTGACGTTGTGATTACTAGATAGAAATTTTATTTAAGCGTTTCATAAAGATTGATCAGAAAAGATTAATTTGTATCTTAAATACGAATCATTGGAAATTATATATATTAATGATTGTACACAAGTGTACAAAATGTCTAAAAAATTATCCTAGCACTGCGTCTCCGAGGAGGACAGACTGAGACTCTGAGCGCCATCTGGAGGAACAACATGATGTGAACGATTGCATTACAACATGATGTGAATTTTGAAGCAGTGATGGACAAGTAAACGAGGAGAAGAGTAAAGGGTAAGAAGAATGGCAAGAGTTTGATGTCTGTAATGTGACTGTTCTTGATTTACTGTCTGTCTTAATAATATATAGAGCCATTACAATTAATTTACAACAATAATTTTCCTGCAGATCACATAACAAAAACATTGTACCATTAAACATTGTAATTGTAACATTGTAGTTGTTTTTTTTTTTTTTTTTAAATCATTACGTAGGCTAAATAAGAGCTTTAAACTCCCAAATTATACAATTCATTAACCAAGAATAAATAATACACAATACAAATATATAGTAAAACATCATAAAACAAATACATTATAAAACTAAATTACACAGACACATTAAATACCTAAAATAAAAACCCTTCAAAAATCTACTTAATATCTGCACAGCAGAATCTAGTATCACATATTAAACTATATAACAGTATATTTATTTCAAGTTTCAAGATATTTATTTGCCATACACACAGATATATGCAAAATACAACTTGTAGTGAAATGTTAACCTGGTCAGCTACTTAAACTGTCCATTAAATACATAAATTAAGAGATAAGTAATAATAATATCAAAATAGCAACAGAATTTAAAAAAGAACACAAACCTGAAGTAATACAAAGACAGGAGAACAAAGCCAATGAGCAGTCAAATCTGTGCAAAAACAGGAAAGAAAAAAAATCTAGAAAAAAGAAAAAAAAATATATCATAACATTAAGTATTTTAATTAAAGTAGGTCTAAAAATATAACTGAATCAACCACAAGTGCGTCCAGTGAAATAACAGTTTAAATTAGAAAAATATAAATGCCACACACATCACAAGAATATTTCAATGAGCAATGCTTAATTTTGGACCGAAATTCTGCTCATTAAAATATTTTTTGTGATGATCCAAACTTGAGTAGTGTGTGCGATTTGTGCATTTATATTGTTTGAATTGGAGTAGGTCTGACAGTGTTCTTAAAATGATTATGCAAACTTTGGCAGCCAGAGCATGAACTGTGTTTTTACTCATTTAAGATGGAACTTGTCCTTTGATGTATGTGAGGAAACAGTCATTTGGGATTTAGTGAATAGATGGTGAACAGACAGTTGGTGTGTGTGTGTGTGTGTGTGTGTGTGTGTGTGTTTTCCACCAGGGTCTCAGTGAACACACCTGGGATTCAACATCCACCTCAACACCTCATTTTCCTCTTCTTTAACTCGTCTTCTCATTGTTATTGTTGATTTAGCAAAACATGCACTTCATTTACAATAAAAACAGGTGGAAGTCACACATATCAGAAGAAATAAATCCATTATTAAGATATTTTTAACTAAAGTCTGAGTCCATAAATGCACTTTCTCCAGTGGAAAAAGTCCATCTCTCACATCAAAATCCAGCCACATATTTGTTTAGAGCTTGTAAACAGCGCTTGATCTGTGCAGATTTCTCTCCTGATTCAGACCAGACCACTTTTCACTGGAGAAAGCATTATTACGGATTATGGACTCGTATTTGAGTTCAAAACGACTTAATGATGGATTTGTTTCAGCTTTTGTCTTCTCAAGATGTGAACTGATGGACTGGAGTGGTGTGGATTACTTGTGGATTACTGTGATGTTTTTATCAGCTGTTTGGACTCTCATTCTGACGGCACCCATTCACTGCAGAGGATCCATTGGTGAGACAGTGATGAACAAACAAACTCATCTACATCTGGGATAGCCTGAGGGTGTCATTTTCAGCTCATTTGCATTTCGAGTGAACTATTCCTTTAAGGCAGCAAAACTAATATGCATCAATATACTAGATCAAGTCCTCAGTATATATTTTGGTAACGGCTAAACCTCAGACATTCCTTCATCTCTCATCATCACAAAACTATGGCGTAAACATGATTCTGCTGGGAAAGGATGTGATTCATTGCGCTCTTAAAATAGCATTCTCAGAACTAAGTTCACTTTTCTCCATCATTCTTTTGCCCTGTGTTTTTGTCAACTGGTGTTTTTAGAGGATGTACGGCTTTTCACAACCACATTTCACACCAGCAAAGTGATGCAATACTTTTTCAACACTGTGTTTTATTGTTATCATTCCAGACTGCACAAACTTTGACTGTAAAACGAATTTGTGTGTCTCCAGTGAATGACGTTCAGATATGATGTTCAGTTCTCTGGTACAGGGTGTGTGGCTGAAGTGTCATCGGGCACAGGCTGGATTACAGTAGGGGCGGGGCGTGCGCCTGTCAGAGGGGCGGGGCTTTCGGGTCAACGGAGGGGCGGGGCGTACGGTTGCCAAGCGCTGGGTCACTCGTGTGGGAAGTGCTGAAATTTCAACGCGTCACAGCCGCGTTATACACGGATCACACGCAGTTTCTGATCGCTGAGAAGCTCGGGTGAACGACTGCGGCCGACCGACGCGTTCGGCGGCACTTTAACGGCTTTAAGCCGAGAACTAGTCCTCCACTTGATAACTCAGCAGCTCAGCAGCTAACTAACTACTACACTAGCCCGTTAGCGAGCGTCACTCACGCGCCCACTTCTCAGGTCTCGGATATTAGGACTTCCGATCGAGCTGATCGATCAATCAATGATCATGGAGAGGAAGAGGACGGATTGTCCGGCGCTTCCACCCGGCTGGAAGAAGGAAGAAGTGATCCGGAAGTCCGGGCTGAGCGCTGGGAAGAGTGATGTGTATTATTACAGGTAAGTGTGTTTTTTTTTTTTCTAAATGTTACTGTGTGTGTTTGAAGTGTGCGAGAGTGGATGTGTTAAAGAGTTACACTGTATCCAGAAGAGGAGCTGAACTCGCTGGACAGATACATTGTAACTCCTGCGCTGTGACGTCACTGCATTACAGTACGCGTGTGTGTGTGTGTGTGTGTGTGTGTGTGTGTGTGTGTGTGTGTGTGTGTGTGTGTGTGTGTGTGTGATGAACTTGCGCGTTTCCTCTGAGTTTCACCTGTTGAGTCCGAGCTTTAAACACTTATTGATCAGTATTTATGAATAAAGGCACTCGGAATACACGTTTGAAGCAGTTATTGTTCATAATTTATGAGTAAACAATCACTTACATAAATATGTTTAATTATTAATGAAAGTGTAGTTGTGTATGTGTGTTCTTATGTAAGATGTGAGCGTAGGGTGGCATGTTTAAGACAGATGCATTCTGGAAAAAAAAATGTTGCTATCAAAAATTAGAATGTAAATTATAATTATAAAAAAATGCCTGTTATTGCTTGAGTGAAATTGGTGTTTCTCTGGCTGAAAGTGATAAAGCAGGGAGTTAGTATCACTTCTATACGTAAAAAAATAAAGACAGGAAAAATATATTGACTCTGGATTTACTATACAAATTTAAAAACTGATTTTTATTGACAATTAATGGGAATTAATGATTCAATTATTGATTCATGTACACACCGTAAAAATAGATTTTTCAAAACTGCAAATAAAACAATTATTAGTGTACATTTGACTAGAAACTACTATTTCAGTCTTTCTATTTTAAAATGTAACTGTTTTTAATGTTACTTGCTGTTTCTTTAAAGCATTTGTGAAATTTGCTAGCACTGTCTGCCTGAAAATTTTCAAAATAATTCTTACCAAGGTTATTAGAGTGAAACTAAAGCTATATATATTTTTATTACTTTAAATACTTAAATTTCTTTAAAAAAAATAAATGTTAACTAAAATAAACAAATGTCAAAAAATATATATTTCAGCTAGTTGCCAAGGCAAAATGTCTCACTTCAAATTGATATAATAAAATAATAAAACTGACATAAATAATAATAGAAACTATATAAATGTAATAAAATAATGAAAATGTCAAAAACAGCACACAACAAAATTATTACAATTTTAACTCAAATTAAAAAATAAATATAGCATAAAATAGAAATAGAATAGAAAATATAACGTGACACCACTAAATCCTACACCATTTTTTCCAGTGAAAAATATGAAGAGCTTATTTGCAAAAACAGATAAGTCCATTTTTTTTTTTTCATTTTCAAAAATCATGTTTTATTATGTTATCATGTTTTTATTGTTTTAGTGTTAGCTGTATTTTTGTAGTTTTTTTTTTACTTTATATCAAAATAACCCAACTGCAGTTTGAGATTAATTGGAATGTACAATGAAAAAACCTGATTTTTGAAAATTGTTAAAATCAGAGTTGTCTGTTTTTGCAAATGTACTCTTCATATCTTGTTTGGACAAACATGAGCAGAAATATCAATTCTTATTTCTCAGTGCGGCTCAGAGCGTCAGCGAAACGAGAAGGCCGAGAGTTGTTCCTGTTTGAACATGCTGAGGCCGTGACCTTGATACGTGAATGATTCAGTCGTGTTAAAGTGAGTAAGAGACTTTATTAGAGCTCCATGAACTGCTCATGTGTCCAGCAGATGATCACAGCCTGAGATAATGGCCCAGCTGTTGGACGGTTATCATGAGTATCAGATCCTTGCTGAGTGGCATGATGTTAACGTATCAGCATTGCGTCGCAGTAATTGACGTGCTTAGTTTTGGCTCCGATGATGTGTTTGTATGAGTTTACAGATGTTCAGTTGTGGTTTTGCTCTGATCTGTCTGACCGTCACTGTCTGTCTGATGTGTGTTTTGTGCAAAAACGGTTGCGGCTCCAGTCTGATCGGTTTCGGTCAGAGCTCACAGGCTCTCATAGGTTTACCTGGAATCCACATTTCCTGTGGACCTGGTTTATAAAATGAGTGATTTTTAAGGAGGAAGTAATCACATTTTGTCTGTCTTTTCCATCTAAGCTGGCGGTTTTTAGCTGACGTTATGCTGAGAGTCAAAGTCTGACTGGCTGATGTTGTTTTGGAGCCGTACTGAACTTACTCAAAACGAAAACTTTGAGTTTCACTTCTCAAAACCCTCAAGCGAATCACCTCGTCTTTATTCAGATGGCTGGAATATGTTTGTATCTGATTTGTTTTATATATCTGACAACACTGAATTAAACATAATGAGGTCATGTAACAATATATACTGCTTGATATGAAATTACATACTCAAAAAAAAAAAAAAGTAATTTTATATATATATATATATATAGTTTTTATTTACTTTATTTTATTTATATTTATTTAATAGTTGTATTTTTTTATTCATTCATTTTATATATATATTATATATATATATATATATATATTATTTATTTATTTATTTATTTTTTTTTTTTTTTTTAACATGTAATCAGGCTTGAGAAGATTTACTGGCTATCTTTTTTTTTGGTGTATTTGCATTATTTCATTAAAAAACCTACAGTTTCCACAATTACTGAGATCAATAAACTAAAACAAACCTTTTTGTGATTTTTATTTTTCTTGCGACTGCATTTTATAATGCAATTGTTTGCATGTATTTGTTTTTGCAAATTACATGCAAAATTACAGTATGCATTTTTGTTTATCTAAATGCATGCAAAAATTACTTCATGAATTGAAGTTGCAATATATGTGTGGCAAAGGACCCTGGTTGTATGTGAAACCATATTTTAAAAAACAGAGAATTATATATCATAATTTTAAGTTAATATTCTTAAAATGGCCTGTTTTTTGTACTTTATTATTTAAACTAATTCTATTAAATATTTAATTTATTAAAAAAACAGAATTTTGTTTAATTTCTAGCATATTAGGTCTTAATTAAATTGTATCACTGGATCACATGTATAAAAGCGTTATATCACTAGTTAGAGTTATCAGCATTGGTTTTTGATAATTCACATTTGTCACATTAGTTTTATGCCAAAAATCATTAGGATATTAAGTAAAGATCATGTTCCATGAAGATATTTTGTAAGTTTCCTACCATAAATATGTTAAAACTTAATTTCTGATAAGTAAAATGCATTGCTAAAAACTTTAAAAGAAATTATTTTCTCAGTATTTTTTTAGTTATTTTTTTTGGCAGCCTCAGATTCCAGATTTTCAAATAGTTGTATCTCGGCCAAATATTGTCCTGTCCTAACAAACCATACAACAATGGAAAGCGTATTTAATCAGTGTTCAGTATGAATCAGTATAAATCTCAGTTTGACCCTTATGACTGGTTTTGTGCTCCAGGTTCACATATTTGTATATGTGTATGTGAGTATGTGCTGTGGAGTAGTAGTGTGATGAAGGTCTGGAAGCAGACGAGACTCTTGTGCTCAGATTACTCTGGGTGTCTGATTACTACTCAAACATCATCACACACACCTGTGACGCCTGTGACTCAAAGTCAAACCCTGTTTGTCAGTCCATCTGGAGAGATTTGTGTGTGTTTTCAGTGTTGCAGTGAATCGAGCGCCATGAAGCCGCCGAGTTACTTGCTGTAATGCGCTGTGAGCATGTTCACGCTCCGTGGGGGAAGGGAGAGATTGTGCGCGCGCGTGTGTGTGTGTGTGTGTGTGTGTGTATTAGGTGCCATAATGGCAGAGGAGGGCCTGTAAACTGATCTGCCATCAGTATGTATCCGCCGTCCTCAAGCATTGGCGTCTCAGGACATCTGAGTGACATCACTTCCTGCTACCTTCAGTTTACAGATCCTCTGCAGGGAATGGGTGCCGTCAGAACGAGAGTCCAAACAGCTGATTAAAAACATCCCAATAATCCACAAAACAACTCCAGTCCATCAGTTCACATCTTGAGAAGACAAAAGCTGAAACAAATCCATCATTAAGACGTTTTGAACTAAAATGCCAGCCAGTCCATAATCCATAATAACGCTTCCTCCAGCTTTGCCTTTGCTGTAGAGGAGGTTTTGTGTCACCACGGAAAGGTGTTTGGTCAGAGGTCAGAGGTCATCCTGATTACACCGAAGGCTTCTGGGATTAGCCTTCTTCATCCCACACCTCGGCCGACCCGTTTCTCCGCTGACGTCTCTCGATGATGTTCTCCTCCTCGCTAATGGTGCTTCATTAGTTTCATTGTTTCTCACTCGAGCGCAAACAGGCAACAAGGCGAGAGGCGACTTCCTGTTAGTGTTGCTGACTGTGAACTGTTATTGAGTCATTCCCAATAAACTGAGGCGCAGCTGCACGCGTTCGACAGCTTCATTCTTCAGAGCGGTGGCCGAGTCGGTTTTTATGCGGATGGAAAACTGTAGTAAAATACTCCTGTGTTTCCTGCTGCACGGCAGAATCTACGTAACAAGTGATTTTGACATTTATTGTGAGTTTGCGGTGTGAAATTAGTAATATATGGGCAAGGCAATCAGAAAGTATGACACCATACATACTATCAATAATCATTAACAATTATTTTTTACAGTGTATGTATGTGCATATATATATATTTTTTTTATTAGTGACATTTGACCTTTTATGTAATAAATATATATATTTTTTCATTGCAAATAAGGTGCAGGTGCAGTAGTGTTGACATGCTCTTTAAACTGGGCACAAATAATATCTGTAAAAAATAAAAATAAAAAAAGAACAGTTTTACAATAATTATGAAGGACTGCTAAGTTGTTAAATATTTTATGAAATCTGCATTGCATTGATGCTTTGGTACGGCGCAGCTCCGAACGACTTTTATTCTGAAATGAACTTAACGCGCAAAATGTGAGTGCGTACAGCGTGATTCTTTTCTGCTATGTGCTTGTGTGTGAACGCTTTGTGAGGGACGCAGCCTGCAGTTTTGTGGCATTTTATCCTCTCTTTATTGGACTTGTGCATCTCACTGAAAAGGGTTATGAGGTAAATGGATTTTGTACATTGTATGATGTAAATTATAATGTCAGGTTTCGTATTTGGTTTATATAGTGTTTGTTCCTGTTTTGTTTCTGTGTGTTCGTAGTTCTTACGGTGTCTACTTGAATGTCATCGTATTAAACATTTTTGGAAACATCAGTCAAGGCGCATTGACCATCAGTTCAGTGGGGTAGCAACAATAATTATTTGTAATAATTACAAATAATTACTGTCAAAATAATATTTTTTAATTATTGAATTGATAAATATGAATGATTATTGATAAAAATAAATTGTAATTTTTACAGTTGTTGTTTGTGTATGGCTTAAATATGAAAAAGGGTTTAAGCATAGAAGTGTATCACTGCTTTAAACTGTTGTTGTTTTTCCCAAAAAAAAAAAAAATTGTTTACTTTAATTGCATTTTTGTTTTTGTTTTTCTGAGCAAAACGTTTTCCCTAATTTACAGAAGACACCCACTAAAATGTCATTCAGTGTAACAATTTTGTCAGGCGTATTTACAACAAAAATCAATTTATGACATATTAAAACACAAATTACTTTCACCCCAAATACTAATTAGTTGTAATTCTACATTGTTAAAATTTGCCACTATCCTAGGTTTTGCTCATTTGTCAGTAAGAATTTTGTACTCATTTAAAACAATACAATTGAATATGCTCCCTTATTCTTTTATATATTTTAATAGGTAAGAGATCATTTTAATAAGTCAGAATAAGCATGTTTCTGAATGACAATGTAACATTATTTAAACTTTAACATTTTTTTTTATTCTCCAAAAACTTGTTTGAAACCTTAAAAGTAGACACTTCACTTACATTTAATGCTTTCTATGGGCATGAAATCACTTTTGTAAATTTCTTTTGATGGGGACATCTTTGATGTTGACCTTTGACCTCTTGCCTAGTCAAATAACTACATTTTTTTACACTGCAAATAGGTGTGCTGACACAGACTTTTTAAATTAGGAACAAATAATGACTGTAATTAAAAAAAAAAAAGTATTAATAATGATTATTGATAAAATATTTAGTAGCATTTATTACTTTTACAGTTATTATTTGCACATATTAGGCTTTTTATTAGTGACCTTTAACCTCTTACCTAGTAAGCTAATTTTTTACACCGCAAATAAGGTACAGAAATGGGTGTTTTGACACAGATTGCATTAAATATATTATCATTATTGCTAAATATTTTTTTATAAAAATATTTATACACTTATTATTTGTTTTTAAAAACAATTATTGTTTAGTACTACCAAATAATAATTATTAAAATAGTAACTTTTTTTTTTTTTGTATTATGGACTTGTTAAAGCAATAATTCACTCTAAAAATAAAAAATATAATGAAAGTGACTGAGCGAGGCTGTCGTTCTGATGAATATTCTCTAAGTTTAAGTTCCACAGAAAGTCCTGCATCTCTGAAGGTCATGAGGACGAGTAAATGATGTCGGAGTGATCTGTGAAATGCAGTCAAACACTGTCAAGCAGTGTCTGATTCTCATTTTGACTCCATTTTAGTTGCTTAAAGGCACAGATCAGCCAAACATGATCGCTCTGATATCATTTACTCGTCCTCATAACCTTCAGAGATGCAGGACTTTCTGTGGAAACCGGTTGAGTGAACTAGTCTGTGTGAAATGGGTCAGTAAGATGGAATCGCAGTTGGTGTCTTCTCTCATTTCCTCTCTATAGTGAGCTTGATTTGTTAAGTTGTGTGTGTTTTAGGTGAAGGGGTGATTAAACAAGTCGTTAGGCCTGTACGCGTCCACGCGCTCGTCCCGTGGATCTCGCTCGCGTCTCGTCTTTGTAACGGCGTGCGGAAACGCCCCGCTGGAGCGTCTCGTGTCTCTGTGTCTCCGTGTCTCGGCTCATATCAGCTTTCAGGCCCGCTCCGGCCGTCTGCGGTTTGCAAACTGTGTCTTGCTGCATGTTAAAGGCAGATAGGCCCTGCCCTGCGCCTGCGTCTGTGTGCGTGTGCGTTTTCTCAGTTTTGACTCATCTCTGACTCATATAGTGTTTGTGGCTCGTCCATCGCTGCCGTCGACTCATTTTCAGCCGATTTTCAGCCCATCGCTGTCAGTGTTCACTTTGTTCTCCTCGAGCAGTTTTGTCACGTCTGTTATGTTATATATTACACTGTTATATATTTACGCTGCATTTTTAAGAGCCATGTTTTGGGAAAACGTCTTCTGCGAGTGTCTAATGCGTCTGCAGTGATGCAGAGAGACTGATAATCATCTCACCACCATCTTGACTATTCACTGCACTTACTACTGTAACTACAGCGCCAGAAAGTGTATTTTTATCTGTGCTGCCTGTGGCGGAGTGTTTCCTCATGTGCTCGTCCTCTTCATGGTGAGAAGGAGTAAATGAGAGTCTTACCACAGGTTTGCACGCCAGGCCTGAATGCATGCATGCATGCGTGTGTGTGTGTGTGTGACACATCAACAGATTCACACTGACGATCCAAAGCCGAGCTGTAGAATTCAGGTTTATTTATGTGAGGTTCAAAGGTCGTAAGGTGAATTTTGGCACGTTTCCACACGGCAGGGTTCGGATTGTGAGTTTGGAGGCAGAAATGTGCCGACTCGGGCCAAAAACGCGCTCGTTTTGCAGACGTTACAGACCGAACATGAAGAGGAACTGCTGGAGTTACAGCTGAAAGTGTTGCAGTGATTAAATAAAACATTTCACATTTATTACTTCAGTTTTCCTCTCTGCACATGGAGACGTTTTAACATGCCATTCTTCAGTTTTTAAAGGACGTTTCCTGCTCTGAAAAAAATGGCTGTCAAACGGTTCTTCACAGTTAATCACATATATAAAAGTTTGAGTTTGCCTGATATATGTGTGTGTACTGTGTGTAATTATTTTGTATATATAAATACAAACACATTCATGCATATATTTGAGAAGTATTTACAAGCATATGTATTTATTATAATGTTTATATAATTTATTTATATATATATATAATAATTACACACCCATATATTAGGCAAACTCAAACTTTTATTTTGTATGCGATTAATCGCTATTAATCGTTTGACAGCCCCACTTTGAAACCGTTTTCACTCAGTAAGTGCTGGTCATTTTCACAGATAATTACTAAGAAATGGCAAGTAACACATTTTGAAGAAAAAAGCCTGAAAAAGTGTTTTCATCCTGAATATTAATCTGAAAGAGCTTACATAACTGATATTTTTATATGGTTATAAGGAAATGTTGTTACATTTATTGTGAAATCTATGAATTATAGTTAACAAACCAACTAACTCCAGATCAATTAAAACCATCATCACATTTGCATTACTTGAAACTAAATAAATGCTAAATACATTATTAAAAAGCCTTATACTTATTTTATTTCAGCTAGTTTCCAAAACAACATTTCTCATTTAAATTTCTTTTAAAAGAAATTTGATGTGCTTGATAACCAAAACTGAAATAAAAATAAACAAAAGCTGTATGAACACATCTTGTATGAAGTGAACTCACTTAAAGAATTATTATTTAGTATAATTTAGCTAGAAAAGGTTTTAGTATCTTGATCGTATGTTAAAATCTTGTGTAATAATATAACTTGTGTTTGTTTGTTTGCTGGTTTTATTGTATTTGTTATACTATTTTAATTGTTTTTGCCATGAAAATAGCCTAAGATGCTAACATGGCATTAAATGGAAATATACTACTATATGGATACAATTAGAGATTACAAGAAGAAATAAAGATGACTAAATAAGCCCCTTTTTACAAAATTAAAATGAAAACATAATTAAAATTATGTAAAACTGTATATGAAACTATAATAGTATCTTAATAACATGCATTTTCAATAAAGCTGATGTAAAAAATTCCTGCTGTACAAATGAAGCTTGAATTGAAATTTGAATCATTATTTCACCTATGCATTTGCTATTCAAATCGCCTTTGCTGCTGATACAGCATTACGTAATGACTGAATAAGTCCGTGCAGACGTGTCAGTGTGGGTGAACTAGTCCTGCTGAAGTCTGGTTTGCTGCGGTCAGTCCAAGGGTCAGCGCTCCTGCGGACCAGAGCTTTATCTGAGCAGATTAGCACTTTAGTCGCAGGCTGGAAAACATTCAAATCAACAAGAAACCACGTTCACGACTGCACTTCCGCAACATGATGGTTCAGAGAGAAACTGCAGGATGGGACTTGATTTTCTGATATGATGAATTGAGTGGATGGTGAAAATTTCTCTGTATGAATGAAGCTGGTTAAAAATAACAAGAGGGATTGATGACGTCAGCGGTAATAATGTAAACAGAATAATAATTTCAGATCATTTAAGATGAGGAACATGGATTGAGAGCCAGTTCTGATTTCATATGAGAAGTGGATCTGTGTGTTTTTATTTCTCTTCTTCAGCAGCTGTGACCGCAGTCATGTGCATCTGCGCAGGTGTTATAACATCCAAAACTGACCTTTTAATAGTATCACTACCGAAAGTTAGGAGTCAGTATGATTTTTTTTTTTTTTTTTTTTTAAAGAAATTAATTATTTTGTTCATCAAGGACACATTAAATTGATGAAAAGTGACAGCAAAGAAATTTATAATGTTACAAAATAATAAATGCATTTTTTTTTTTTTTTAAACTTTCTATTCATCTGTGAATCCTGAAAAATAAAATGGGGCAGCACAGCTGTTTTCAACATTGCTGATAATCAGAAATGTTTGTTGAGCAGCAAATCAGCATATTAGAATGATTTGTGAAGGATCATGTGACATTGAAGACTGGAGTAATGATGCTGAAAATTCAGCTGCGCATCACAGAAATAAATTACAGTTTAACAGATATTCACATAGAAAACAGTTAGATTAAAATCATAAAAATATTTCACAATTATTACCGTATTTATCATCAAACAAATGCATACTTGATGAGCATAAGAGACATTTTTTTTCATAAAATCCTACCAACCGTAGTTTTCTGTCTGTCATTAGTTTCTGTATCTGATCTGCTTGAGCATTTATATGAAATGATAAACCTTGATTGGACTTCATTAAAAGCTTCTGATGAATGTATGAATGTAGATGATGACACTGAAGCCTGGAGGAAATTCAACTTTGCATCACAGAAATAAATTTTACAGTTGCATTTTATAATATATTCATATAGGAAACAGTTATTTTAAATTGCAGTAATATTTCACAATATCCTTGTTTTTCCTGTATTTTTAATTAAATAAATGCAGCCTTGGTGTGCAGAAGAGACGCTTCTTTCTGTTGCAAAACTCACCACCATAAACATGTTTAGTCTAAAGTCAGAAGAGTTTTAAGACTGAGTATGCTGATGTTGATGTTGATGTTTTTTTCTCAAGTCCCACAGGAAAGAAGTTCCGCAGTAAACCGCAGTTATCCCGCTACCTCGGGAACTCGGTGGATCTGGGATGTTTTGACTTCCGCACGGGCAAAATGATGCCCAGCAAGATACAGAAGAACAAGCATAGACTACGCAGCGACAACCTCAGCCTGAGCAAGGTAATGGACAACATGCATATCAGGGGACATTTCAGTTGTTCATTGGGTTTGGAAAGTTCCCGGGTGTCTTTATTTTTTGTCTTTCGTTATTTTCTGCTGTGGAATTGATTGGTGATGCACAGGGGTATTTTAATGGATGGTTCACTTGAAAAAGACGTTCTGTCTTCATTTACTCATCCTCATGTCGGTCCAAACACAAGACTTTTATTCATCTTTGGAGCACAAATAAAATCTTAAAATAATCAAACCTGAGAGATTTCTGTCGCTCCATTGAAAATCTGTTCACTCAAAACTCTGATGCTTCGAAATGTTTGTAAAGAGATCACAAATAATTGACATGAATTGAGCCGTTTAATTCAAGTCTTCTGAAGAGACATGATTGATTTATATGATGGACAAAATTAATTCATGTTTTATTCACATATAAACGTTGATCAGCAAACATAAACGAAAGCTGTGACATGTGAGAATAAACCTCACTGTTTTTCACAAGTCATGCAAACGTGCATGAGCTTCCGTGACAGGATTTGAATGCTGCAAACATTGTTAGTCTATTTATATGCAAAGAAAAGCCTAAATTAAACCTGTTCATGATCTCTTTACTAATTTTGGGTGAACAGACTTTCAAGAAGAGAAATCGGGGCGTGGAGCTGTGTAGAGATGTGTGCATTTGCATGAGATGTGAAGAGTTGTGTAGAGTTGTGTGGAGCTGTGTGGAGATGTGTGCATTTGCGTGAGATGTGAAGAGTTGTGTGGAGTTGTGTGGAGATGTGTGCAATTGCATGCAGTCGTGTGGAGCTGTGAAGAGTTGCGTGGAGCTGTGGGAAGATGTACTGGAGATGTGTGCAGTTGCGTGGAGATTCAGGGAGAGTTGTGTAGAAATGCGTGTGCAGTTGTGTGAAGATGTGTGCAATTGTGTGGGGATGTGGAGAGTTGTGTAGACTTGCATAGAGTTGTGTGGGGAGTTGCTAAGAGTTGCGTATTGTTGTTCGGGAGGTTGTGTGCAGTTGTGTGAAGTTGTGTAGAGTTGCGTGGAGCTGTGTGAAGATGTGTGCAGTTGTGTGGGGATGTGGAGAGTTGTGTAGACTTGCATAGAGTTGTGTGGGGAGTTGCTAAGAGTTGCGTATTGTTGTTCGGGAGGTTGTGTAGAGTTGTGTGAAGATGCGAAGAGTTGTGTCCAAAATGTGGAGATGTGTGCAATTGTGTAGAGTTGCGTAGAGTTGCGTGGAGCTGTGGGAAGATCTACTGGAAATGTGTGGAGATTCATGGAGAGTTGTGAAGAGATGCGTGTGCAGTTATGTGGAGATGTGTGCAATTGTGTGGGGATGTGGAGAGTTGTGTAGACTTGCATAGAGTTGTGTGGGGAGTTGCTAAGAGTTGCGTATTGTTGTTCGGGAGGTTGTGTGCAGTTGTGTGAAGTTGTGTAGAGTTGCGTGGAGTTGTGTGGAGATGTGTGCAGTTGCGTGGAGATTCAGGGAGAGTTGTGTAGAAATGCGTGTGCAGTTATGTGGAGATGTGTGCAATTGCGTGGGGATGTGGAGAGTTGTGTAGACTTGCATAGAGTTGTGTGGGGAGTTGCTAAGAGTTGCGTATTGTTGTTCGGGAGGTTGTGTAGAGTTGTGTGAAGATGCGAAGAGTTGTGTCCAAAATGTGGAGATGTGTGCAATTGTGTGGAGTTGTGTAGAGTTGCGTAGAGTTGCGTGGAGCTGTGGGAAGATCTACTGGAAATGTGTGGAGATTCATGGAGAGTTGTGAAGAGATGCGTGTGCAGTTATGTGGAGATGTGTGCAATTGTGTGGGGATGTGGAGAGTTGTGTGGAGTTGCAAAGAGTTGTGTAGGGGGTTGTGTGGAGTTGTGTGTGGAGATGCAAAGAGTTGTGTGGAGATGTGTGCTATTGTGTAGAGTTTTGTGGGGAGTTGCTAAGAGTTGCATAGAGTTGTGTAGTTGTGTGGGGACTTGTGGAGAGTTGCATGAAGTTGCGTAGAGTTGTCTGGGAGGTTGCATGGAGTTGTGTAGAGTTGTGTGGAGATGTGTGCAATTGTGTGGAGATGTGGAGGAAGTTGTGTGGGGGGTTGCGTGGAGTTGCGTGGAGATGTGTGCAATTGTGTGGGGATGTAAGTTGTGTAGAGTTGCAAAGAGTTGTGTAGCGTTGTGTGGAGGGTTGCGTGGAGATGCAAAGTGTTGCATGGAGATGTGTGCTATTTTGTAGAGTTGTGTGGGGAGTTGCAGAGAGTTGCATAGAGTTGTGTGGGAGGTTGCATGGAGTTGTGTAGAATTGTGTGGAGATGTGTGCAGTTGTGTAGAGTTGTGTAAAGATGCAAAGAGTTGTGTGGAGATGTGTGCAGTTGTGTAGGGATGTGTAGAATTGTGTGCATAGAGTTGCATAGAGTTGTGTGGGAGGTTGCATGGAGTTGTGTAGAGTTGTGTGGAGATGTGTAAAATTGTGTGAAGATGTGGAGAGTTGTGTGGGGGGTTGCGTGGAGTTGCGTGGAGATGTGTGCAATTGTGTGGGGATGTAAGTTGTGTAGAGTTGCAAAGAGTTGTGTAGCGTTGTGTGGGGGGTTGCGTGGAGTTGTGTGGAGATGCAAAGTGTTGCGTGGAGATGTGTGCAATTTTGTAGAGTTGTGTGGGGAGTTGCAGAGAGTTGCATAGAGTTGTGTGGGAGGTTGCATGGAGTTGTGTAGAATTGTGTGGAGATGTGTGCAGTTGTGTAGAGTTGTGTAAAGATGCAAAGAGTTGTGTGGAGATGTGTGCAGTTGTGTAGGGATGTGTAGAATTGTGTGCATAGAGTTGCATAGAGTTGTGTGGGGTGTTGCGTGGAGATGTTTGCAGTTGTGGGGAGTTGCAAAGAGTTGTGAAAAGTTGTTTGGGAGGTTGCATGGAGTTGTGTAGAGTTGTGTGGAGATGTGTGCAATTGTGTGAAGTTGTGGAGAGTTGCACAGAGTTGTGTGGGGGGTTGCGTGGAGTTGTGTAGAGTTGTGAACACTGTGTGTAGAGTAAAACTCTGATATCTGTTTGCTGTAAGCCGGAAAAACTCGCTCTCACACCTTTATTTTTTACAGTTCTGGGAGGAGTGTGATTTCTACGTGGATTCAACGGTCAGATGCATTTACATTTGTTCAGTTGCATCTGAAAATGTCTCAGTCAGACTGTAGTCTGTCTCAAATGTGTTTTGGAGGGCATTTACACCTGATCTTTTCATTATCAAATGACTCTCCAATCAGACAGAACACATGAAGTGGTTTAGTGTGGAGAGGAGCAGTGAGTTCATTTAATATGAGCAAGTTGCAGATTTTTTCTTTTTCCAAAGCACATTTGCAGACCAACATTTCTGCACGTGACCCAGTTTGTAAAAAAGAGCCGAACCGCTCTCTCCTCTGTCGCGTTCATACGGATCGTTTGTCCTGTAGTTTTGCGAGCTGATCCTGCGATGCGTGTCGTTGTGTGGGTTGTTGGCTGCGTTTCCACACGCCCCGCTCTCAGGACTCGCGGCTGATATGATCTCAGCCTTCATACTCTTTCATTTTCAGTTGAGCAGACTCTCTTACAGTCTTCCTTTGCCCTTAATAACCTGGCTGAAAATGAAAAGTCACAATGTGATGAGTCATAACGTCTGATTTGTCATGATGAGGCAGGAAAGGTTTGGTCTGATCTCTGAGATCATGTATTTATAACTCCACAACAGGTCTGTGTTCGTCATGCTGGACGTTTTAGAGGTGTGGTGATGCGCCTCGCCCCGTGACACACTTTTGCTGCACACACACACACACACACACACACAAACTCATGTTGGGTTTCCATGTTTTATGGCTTCATTCCATAGGTGTAATGGTTTTTCTACTGTACAAACTGTATTTTTTTTTATCCCCGTACCCTAACCCTACACCTAGACCTGCCCCTCACACAAAACGGACAGCATTTTTACATTCTCAAAACACTTCATTCTGTGTGAATTATTAACTTGTTTCCTCATGGGGAGCAAAAAAGAAAGCATTTTGGATATTGCCATCTTTGTGGGGACATTTTGTCCCCGTAACGTAGGGTATACCTGAAACGCACACACAGCAAATGACAGCGAATGTGACGCAGACCGGCAGGACAGTGCTGAATGTGAATGATCTGTAAACATATGTATCACTTGTTTTGCTACTGTAAATGACCAACGGCTTGGAATCTTTCATTCCACTTTATTTGTTCGTTTGTTTATATATTTATTTATTGTGTATATGAACTTTTATTTATTTTTATGAATTACATTTTTGTAATGAATTATTTTAAGGAATGTTAATTTATTTTAAACAAACACTTATTGTTATGTCATTTATTTATGAATGTGATATTATTCTTTTTTTCATTTACCCTTTTTTTTTAAACCGTTCTAGTAAATTGACTTTAAATGAGATTATCATTCCAGCATATCTTTGTTTTATTTTCGCTAAACTGTCAAACTGAATTCTGCTCGCCGTTCTGTTCTTGGTTGGTTGTTTTTTAACCTGTAAATGTGTCTCTGTGTTTGTAGGGGAAGCCAGATCTGAACACGGCGCTGCCCATCAGACAAACGGCCTCCATCTTCAAGCAGCCGGTCACTAAAGTGGTCAATCATCCCAACAACAAAGTCAAGACAGACCTTCAGAGAGCCTCAGAGCAGCCGCGACAGGTGACTTCATCATCTTTCACGTGATACAGCTTTCATCTAGTTTTCATTCTTAAATCAGTAACTTTTTTTAGTCATTTTAATTTGTTTTTAAATATTAATATTTAGCTTTATTTTATTTGTATTTCACTTTTAATTTTAATTCACTTCAACTTAAACCTATCTTAATTCAGTTCCAAGACAAAAATTCTAATTTTTAATTTTTTTTTTTAAGTTTAAGGTTTTTATTTTATTTTATTTTATTTTTATTATATTGTTTTGTTTTCTTTCACGAATAAAATAAAAATTTACTGTTACCTAAATAGATTTTTAATAGTTTTAATTTAAGAACAAATCACTTCAGCTCCATCAAATTGTAATTTTAGTTTAAGCTTTAGTAATTTAGTGTGGTTTTTATTCGTTTTTTTTTTTTTTATATTTGTATTTAGCTCTTTTGTATTTTTATTTCAGTTTAGCAATTTTAGTACTTCAGCTTAAACTTATTTTTATTTCAGTTGCAGTGCAACATTCTACATTTTAGTTTTTCTTGTAATATTTATATTTTATTTTAGCTATATTTCAGTTAATATAAACCTGAGTTGAAGCTTGTTTGGCATCCACCACTAGAGGATGCTGAAGGAGCACCTGTTCCTCACACGTGTTGTTTCTCAGTCGCGTCTCATTCTGCACTCAGTCATTGTCTGTTAGGTTTGTCAGACTGAAGGTTCAGAGATGGATGTGGATGTTCTGTTTTCATGAATACGCTCACATTCATCACATTTCAAGCCAAAAGCTGGAAACTGCATGAAATGAATGTTTCTGACTCTTTGTTTTGAGTCTAGTTTTCTAGATATGAAAACAATGCCTGTTGCCTGCTGCAGAAAATATCTTAATACAATCAGAACAGATTCATTTTATTCCAAATAGAGCGTGCACAGTTTCATACAATTTTTTATATATATATATATATATATATATGTTTTTTAAAGAAGTCTGTTATGCTCATCAAGGTTGAAAATAATGTTTTTTTTATTTTAATATACTTTAAAATCTAATTTATTTCTGTGATGCACAGCTGTATTTTCAGCATCATTACTGCAGTCTTGAGTGTCACCTGACCCTTCAGAAATCATTCTAATATACTGATTTATTATTAGAATTATCAATGTTGGAAACGTTGTGCTGCCAAATATTTTTTGGAACCTGTGATTTATTTATTTTTTTTTCAGGATTCTTTGATGAATAACAAGTTAAAAAGAACAGCATTTATTCAAATTAAAAATATTTTCTAACAATGTAAATCTATGCTATCACTTTTTATTAATTGAACACATCTTCGGTGAATAAAAGTACCCCAGACTTTTGAACAGTAGTGTATATTGTTAAAAACCTTTCTATTTTTAATAAAAGCTGTTCTTTTTAACATTTTATTGATCAAAGAATCCTGAAAAAAAGTATCACAGGTTGTTTTTTTTAAAAAAAGCATCACAACTGTTTCCAGCACTGATAATAAATCAGCATATCAGAATGATTTCTGAAGGATCATGTGACACTGTAGACTAGAGTAATGATGCTGAATATTCAACTTTAATTACAGATATAAATTAAATTTTAATGTATATAAATATAGAAAAACATTGTTTTACATGGTAATAATATTTCACAATATTACTTTTTTTTTTTTTTTGTATTTTTCATCAAATGAACACAACCATGATGAGCATAAGCAATGTCTTTTAAAAACATTAAAAATCTCACTGATCCCAAACTTTTATTCATTAATTAATTAAACCATGCATTTATGATGTTATCTAATTAATTTATTTTGTTTATTAATTTTTTGGTCTATACAAGTTATTTTTTTAATACATATATATTATATTATATATTATATATTATTTCTTTGTTCGTGGATTTATGAGTTTAATTAATTCCTACATTTTTAAAAAAAATAATTTGTAATGAATTAATTCTTTCATTCAGCTTCTATTCAGTCAGAAAGATGCTCTTCGCTTCAGTGCAGGTCTGAGGTCTGAAGCGTCCGTCCGTCCGTCTGTGTCAGTCAGGGTTGTGGTGTCTCTGTCAGTGGTGTGATGTTCTGCATCTCCTCTCAGCATCATCAGCATGTAAACAAGCACACACTCAGTATTCTGCTGCACACACAGCGTTAATCAGAGCGAGAGACACACCGCAGATGAGCTCAAGAACAATCACACACACACACTTAAACCCTGAGAGAGACAGTAATGTGTGACGGGAGACGGCACACACTTCCATTCAGATGTTTGAGGTTTAATGCATTTTCTTTTCCTTTAATACTTTTAATACTTTTATTCAGCAAGACTGCATTAAATGGATCAAAAGTGACACTGAAGACATTTATAATGTTACAAAAGATTTCTATTTCAAATAAATGCTGTTTTTTAGAACTTTCTATTCATCTGTGAATCCTGAAAAATAAAATGTATGACAGTTTGCACAAAAATATTGTGCAGCACAACTGTTTTCAACATTGATGATAATCTGAAATGTTTATTAGAATGATTTCTGAAGGATCATGTGACACTGAAGACTGGAGTAATGATGCTGAAAATACAGCTGTGCATCACAGAAATAAATTACAGTTTAACAGATCTTCACATAGAAAACAGCTGTTTTAAATTGTAATAATATTTCACAATTTTACTGTATTTTGGATCAATTAAATGCAGCCTCGATGAGTAGAAGAAAGTAGTTTCTGTATCTAGCTGCAGTTTGAGTCTGTTAGCTGATGAAGGTTATCATTGGTCTTCAGTGAAGTGTTTTTCATCGGAGTATGAAAGCCGTTTGAGCCGCTGGTTGTTCTCCGTCTCTCATATGGGGTTGTAACAGTAGTCGAGGGTGGATTTAGCAGTACGGGCCCCGCGGCGCTCGTGGACGAGCTGTATTTAAGTCTCCGGTTCAATAACTCTGCTGTGTTTATGAGCGGTTGTTGCGGTTTATGTGTCCCGCGGGCCGATGTCTGATCAGCAGCCGCACAAACGCTCCTCCAGGCTGAATGAAGCTGCTGCGTTTAATTCATCAGAGACGCTCGAGATCAGCGGCGGAGCGGCCCGTTAACGTGTGACGTGATGTGGATTCGGGCGGTGATTCAGCAGAAAATCACTCGCGGCCGAACGCTTGACCTTTACGATCATTCTGACCTGATTCAGAGCGTTTGTATCTGGAGGACGTGGATAATTAGATTTGTTAAAACCCTTGAAGATTGATTCATGTTAGTGCAGGACATTAGAGGAATGACAGATCTGTCAGCATTTATTTATCTGTCATTTATCATTGATTGACTTTCTTTTATTTGTGGAGAATAAGTGGGAGAATTTTCTCACAGCTCTGATTGGTACACAATCCATCACTATTGACCTTTATTTTATTATAGTTATTTATATTATATAGTATTATAGTTATTTTAGTATTGTGTATACAGTGTATATATTATATTTGTATATTAAACTTATTATATAATATTTATTATATTTGAATAATAATAATAATAATAATAATATATAATATAGTATGTTATGATATAACAGAATACAATATAGTAATATAATAATGTGTGATTATAGTATTTATTTTATTTTTTATTATTAATTATTAGCTTTTATTTTTTGTTCATTTTGTTTTAGTAATTTTGTTATGCTTTTGTCATTTGTTTCATTTTTAAATAATTCTGTTTAGATTTAATTTATTTTAATTTTCAAAAATTAAAGTTCAGTCTTAACATTGATTAATTTGTTCTGAATTAGCTTTTATTTTTATATTTTTGTGTAGTCATTTTATTTTATATTTCTGTTTTCATTTAAATTTTAGTTTCAGTCATTTCGTTATGTGCTGCTATTTTTATTATTATTATTTTGTAATATTTCTATTTATTTTTCAGTAATATAAGTACTTCTGCTGTATAATATACATATATTAACAAGTTTTGGATTAGCTTTAGTTTGTTTTCAGATTTAGTTTTAGTGTTTAAGCTTTAGCAATTTTTTTTCTTTTTTTTTTTTTACTTTTTTTACATTGTATTTATTTGTATTTAATTTTTTGTAATTTTAGTACTTCAGCTTTAACAATTATTAATTAGTTTTGAGTTTTATATTTTTATTTTCATTTCAATTTTAATTTGTTTAAAATTATAGTTTAATTATTTCTATTTTGTTTCAATTGTTTTTAGTTGCAATTTGTTTTATTTCAGTTTTATTAACTTAAATTAATCAGTTTTATCAGCACTTTAAGTAACATTTATTAATTAATTTTGAATTATCTTTTTATTTTATATTTATTTTATTATATTAATTTATTTATATTAATTTTAGTTTTAGTCATTTAGTTATGTGCTTTTGTCATTTTATTTTTTGTATTTCTATTTAGCTTTATTTTTCTGTTTTAGTAATTTTAGTATTTCTACTAACATTTATTGAGTAGCTTTAATTTAGCTATTAGTTTTATATTTTTAGTTTTCATTTCAATTTTAGTTTAGATTAAAATTTTGTGCTTTTTCAAATGTTCCTGTTTTATTTTTAGTTGTGATTTGTTTTATTTCAATTTTAGTCATTTTAGTACTTCAGCTTAAAATTGTACTTTTTTTTTTTTTTTTTTTTTTTTAAAGTATTTCTATTTTGTTTCAGTTAGATTTTTAGTCGTAATTTGTTTTATTTTCAGTTTTATTTAATTATTTTATTTCTATTTAGCTTTTATTTTTCAGTTTTAGTGATTTTGGTACTTCTAACATTTATTAATTAGTTTTGAAATAGCTTTTAGTTTTATATTTTCAGTGTTCATTTCAATTTTAGTTTTCAAATGTCATTTTCAAACATTCCTTTTTTTTAGTTGTAATTAGTTTTTAGTTTGTAATTTGTTTGTTTGAAAAACATTTCTGTTTTTCTATTTCTATTGTAAGTTTAAGATTTTATCTAATATTTATCTCTTTTTTTTTAAATGAAATGAAATTTGATTTAATTTTTATATTTAATTTAATTTAATAATTTTTCAGCTTTATTTTAACGATGTCTGTCCTGGTGCGTGTGTTTCAGCTGTTCTGGGAGAAGCGGCTGAAGGGTCTGCGGTCGTCGGACGTGTCGGAGGAAGTGCTGAGGACGATGGATCTGCCCAAAGGTTTACAGAGTAAGTCTGCGTGAGCGTCCGTCTGTGGCGTTCGCTGATGGCTGGCTAACGTCCGTGCTGTCGCGCAGGTATCGGGCCGGACTCGTCGGACGAGACGCTTCTGTCGGCCATCGCCAGCGCTCTGCACATGAGCTCGGCGCCCATCACGGGTCAGACGTCCACGGCGGCCGAGAAGAACCCGGCCATATGGCTCAACACGTCGCAGCCGCTCTGCAAAGCCTTCACCGTCACCGACGACGACATACGGTAAGACAAAGGTCAAAGGTCAAATGTTTTGTCATCTCATGTTTTATTTTTAACATTAATGCATTAATTATGCCTTGCGATGCTCCTCATGACGCGCCGCACGAGTTCTCACGAGTGAACGTTGTTGACGGTGAAGTTCTGAGCTCATCCGCTCCGTTAATATTCTTTCATAATTCAGAGGTGAGGCGAGGGGACGTGCGAATGTTTTATGTATTCGTCGGGTTCCTCTCAATCGAGGCGTCGGGAATCAGTGTCACAGTTCAAGCCGAGCTAAAAACCTTCCCGCTTCTCCTGAGATTGATGCGCGAGAGTCATTTCGCTCCGGCTCCGACGCTAAATTGGATGCTTGCTGTATAAAAAACACAAGCCAAATAAGATTGTCCTGCCGTACTTGTTTAGAGTCTGGAGTTCCTTCAGCATACTGATGAGACGCTCGTCTCTGCGCTGCGGCGTGGTGGTTGAACGCTGGTTAGAAGGTTGGTTTGAGCCGTTAGTAAAAAAAAAAAAAACTTTGAATAATTGGGTCAGAGAGATCAGGCACGACCGTGATGGTCAACAGCAACATTTTCAGTGTCTCTGCCAGAGTAAATGAAATGTAGTAGGTTTTGAGATTTAAAAAAAAAAAAAATACTTTTACATACATTTTAAATGTATTTTTATTTATTTTACATTTTATTAAATTGTTTATTTCAAATTTTATGTATTTTAAATTTAATTTAATTATTGGAATTTTTACTTATTTAGAATTGTATTTATGTATTATTTATTTTAAATTTTATTTATTTGTTTAATTTATTGTACGTTTTCACTTAATTATTTATTTAAAATGTTATTTATTTATTTTACATTTTATTAATTTATTTATTTTAAATTTTAAATGAATTAATTTTAATCATTTATTTTTATTGATTTTAATTTTTATTTAACTTATTTGTTTTATTTATTTTCATTTAATTTTATTTTTTATTATATATTTAACTATTGATTTATTTTATTTTTTGCCAGTCCTGTTGATGCAAATCTTTCGAACCAAATCTTTTGAATGTTTCTTTGATGGTTGATTTAGAAATCTATTTTTATTTATTTAAAAGTGTAATTATTTCATGTATATTAAAATGTAATTGTATTTATTTTATTATTTATTTATTTAAACTGATTTCATTAATGTAGTTTTGATGTTTTAAAATAAAATAGCAAAAAAATGAAATATTTGTGTATTTTTTAATATTTGATCTATTTTACATTTCATTAAATTAGTAATGTTATTTAATTATTGTAAATTTTACTTTCTTTAAAATGTTTTTTTACTTATTTATTTTGAATTTTAATTATTTAATTACTTTTTACTTAATTATTTATTCTAAATGTTATTTATTTGCCATTTTATTTATTTATTTAAAAAAAAAAAATCTATTTTTGACAATGCATAACAGTATTATAAAAAACACTAAAATTGAAATTGAAACTTAATTTATAAAATACAAAAAAAATAATTAAATAAAAAAAAATACAAAAAAATAAATGTAAAATGTAGTAGTGTATATAAATAAAACTAAATTAACACTGTACACCATTGTTGGGGGGGGGTACTTTTTTTTTTAAAATGTATATCTTTTTTAATGTTTGACAGGATACAGGAAGTCATACAGGTTTGGAACAATATAATTGATCATTTTGGCTGATATTATACAGTACTGTATCTTTAAGAGCGCTGAATGTAAATGAGCCGCGTTTCGGATCGACTGAGCTCTAACACTTTAGTTCACACCGTCGTTCATCAGCCTCTGAATAACGAGAAGGTGTTAATGTGTTAATGTGTTCATGAGCTCATGACTGTGATGCTTTGATTGGTTTTTATTAATTATTTATTCTAAATGTTATTTATTTGCCATTTTATTTATTTATTTAAAAAAAAAATTCTATTTTTTGTTTTTTTATATTTGTTTTAACTTATTTTACTTTTTTGTTTTATTTATTTTATGTTTTATTTTTTATCATATATTTTACTCTTTACTGTTTATATAGCTGGTAGATTGATAGCAATCCAAATGTAAAATGTAAATGCTAATTGCAAAAATCTCACTAGTTCAATGCCTTAAGATGGTTTTTCTAGACCAAAACACAAGATGGCAGTAGATGCACACACATGCAGCGTGTGTGTGTGTGTGTGTGTGTGTGTGTGTGTGTGTGTTCTTTAGTGAAGGCTGGAGAGATTTCCTCCCTCTGCCTTCTTCATTTTCTAAGAAGGAAGCAACAGAGTGTTTAAATGAGCAGGCGTCAGTAACAGTGCGCTTTAGTGTGCGTTCACGTGCTCGTATGTATTGCAGGCCTCACATCAGATCTTGCGTTGTCGCGTGCACGCGCTGATGGAAACGCGGGACTGTCGCCGGGTTCACGTGTGCGTCATTATCATTCAGGACGTGCAGCAAGCGCTCGCTCCTTCCTCCACGTCTCGTAACGCTTCTGATGCTAATACTGACTTCCATGAGAGCTGCGACAAACAAGCCTCCGCTACAGAGAGAGAGAGTGTGTGTGTGTGTGTGTGTGTTGTTCATAAGTGTCTGATGACAACAGCATCATCATCATCATCACCACAACCTCCTGCTTCTACATGCACTCAGATCTTCCCTCAATGACACAGCAGTCATAATTTAATATTTCATGATCATTTTTCTCCCTCTATGACCTTTACATTTAGACAAAAATGACCATTCCTGTCGCTCCACACCTGTATGACTGTCTACAGTGGAACATTAAAGATGTTTTGAAAAATGTTTGGAACCAAATGTTTTTGCTTCAAAACAAATTACTGTAAGAAGCACTATATACACACTCATCTGAGATCAAATAAAAGTGAAATAAATATAAATAATAGATAAAACGAACAAAATGAAAACTAGATATGTTGTTTTGAAAATGAATAAATGAAATAAACATATGTAGTAAAAATGGCAACTAATAAACATTGCTCTTAAAAAAGCACAAAAAACTCTGAACTAAATTGAACTAAAATTGAAATGATAAAAATTAAAATTTAAACCAAAATTAGAAATGTTTATTCGAAAACTTACAGAAAAAGTTTTATGTCGAAGCACTAAAATGATGCACTGAAAATAAAAACTAAAACTGAATTAACAAAAGTAAAAAGTATAACTATTAAAAATGACAAAAACACAACAAAATGACTAAAAATTAAATTAAAATTGAAATGCTGAAATGGAATTTAAACTAAAATAAACACTGCTTTGGGAACAATCTGAAGCACTAAAATTACACACTGCAAATAAATAAATAAATAAGTAAATAAATAAAAACTCAAAATGAAACCTAATGGTAAAAATGACAGCTAATAAAAATGCCTAACAAAATTACAAGAAATTAATCTAAAATTGAAGTTAGTATGTAAATAATGGAAAAACATTTTTAAGCTAAAATCAAAAAAAAAAAAAAAAAAAAAAAATGACAATGTAATATTATTTAAAAAATTGAAATTAAAGCTTAAAAATTATAAAATACAATTTAAAATGATAAGAATGTATTAGTGTATATAAAAAAAATACAAATTATAACAAATCTACAAATGTGTATATGTATGTACAAATTATAACTAAAATAAACTAAAATAAGAAACGCTGCTTTGGGAACTAAGTGAGGCACTTAAATGATACACAGAAAATAAATAAAAAAAAACTAAAATTGAAATTAAAATAAATGAAACCTAATAGTAAAAATGACAGTCAATAAAACCATTTAACAAAATTACAAGAAATTAAGCTAAAATTGAAATGAGTACCTAAATAATTGGGGAAAAAAATGTGAAGCTGAAATTGAGAGGAAAAAAAAATCAAAAAATCAAATAATTAAAATCTAAATAAAAATGACAATGCATTACAATATTATAAAAATAAAATGAAAAGTAAAACTTAAAATTTATAAAATACGATTTAAAATATTAATAAAAATGTAGTAGTGTATATGAAAAAATTAATTATAACAAATTTACAAGTGCATATATTTATATTTATATACAAATGACAAATTATTATACAAATTATATTTATATACAAATTATAACTATTAAAAATGACAAAAGCACACAACAAAATGACTAAAAATGACTTTTATAAAAAACATATACTTAAAAAACAAACAAAAACAAAATTACAGGAAATTAAGCTAAAATTGAAATGAGCACCTAAATAATAGAATTTTTTTTTCAAATAATTTAAATCTGAATAAAAATGACAATGCATAACAGTTTTATAAAAAACACTAAAATTGAAATTGAAACTTAATTTATAAAATACAAAAAAAAATAAATAAATTAAAAAAAAATACAAAAAAATAAATGTAAAATGTAGTAGTGTATATAAATAAAACTAAATTAACACTGTACACCATTGTTGGGGGGGGGGTACTTTTTTTTTTTAAAATGTATATCTTTTTTAATGTTTGACAGGATACAGGAAGTCATACAGGTTTGGAACAATATAATTGATCATTTTGGCTGATATTATACAGTACTGTATCTTTAAGAGCGCTGAATGTAAATGAGCTCTGTGTAACACTTTAGTTCACACCGTCGTTCATCAGCCTCTGAATAACGAGAAGGTGTTAATGTGTTAATGTGTTCATGAGCTCATGACTGTGATGCTTTGATTGGTGTTTTTGATGGTTTCAGCGCCGCTGATCTGAACGACACCACTGAGATTGGTAGTTTTTAATTAGACGTGAACCATCGTAGATGCTTCGATACCGGTGTTTTACTCTGTTTTTGGTTCAAAATGCATTCTGGGATTGCTTTTCCTGCTTCCTGCCTGGACAGCATGTCAATACCAAACATCAAACTCCTCCATCTCAAAAGAGCACAAAAACCCGCTTTTCCACGCTACGAGCCCTTTAAGAGAGCAGCGAGGAGGATCGTGGGTAGAGGTTACCAGATTGATTGACAGGCCGGAGGGGGAGGGAGGCGCAGATAAAGCGAGGTCAGAGACCTTCATCCCGCTCTCATCCTCTTCCTCCTCAGGGAGCAGGAGCTGAAGGTCCATCAGGCCCGACGCAGTCTGGAAGAAGCTCTGATGGCCGACAGTTTGGCGCGAGCCGCGGAATCCACCCGAGACATGGAGGGCAGAGCGGCGTAGACAAACAGGTGAGGAAACCGCAGGATGACGGACCCACACTTTAGACGCATTCAGACCAGCTGTTCATCACGCACAGTTACTCAGTTATGATTAGGATGAGTTTGTTTGTTCATCAGATTCGCAGAAATGTGTCATTCCATCACTGTCTTACCAAAGGAGTGAATGGGTGCCGTCAGAATGAGAGTCCATACAGCTGATTAAAAACATCACAATAATCCACAAGTAATCCACACCACTCCAGTCCATCAGTTCACATCTTGAGAAGACAAAAGATGAAACAAATCCATCATTAAGACGCTTTTAACTATATAGTAAAAATGGCAACTAATAAACATTGCACTGAAAAAAAAAAAACTACTAAGAATTAAACTAAAATTGAAATGATGAAACAAAATGTAAACAAGAAAATTTAAATGTTTATTTGGAAATGTAACAGAAACCCTTTTATGTTAAAGCACTAAAAAAAAACTAAAACTGAATTAAAAAAAGTTACAATTATAATTATTAAAAATGACAAAAGCACACAACAAATTGACTAAAGATTAAACTAAAATAAGAAATGCTGCTTTGGGAACTGACTGAAGCACTATTTTATACATTGAAAATAAATGGAAAAAAAACTAAAACTGAAATAAAAATAAATGAAACCTGATAGTAAAAATGACAGCTAATAAAGGCACCTAATAAAATTACAAGAAAGGTAAAATTGAAATGAATATATAAATTATTCAACAAATTTGAAGCTAGAATTAAAATGAAAAAATATAATCTAACAATTCAAAGCACTCTATAAAGCACTAAATACAAAAATCCAAGCTTGAGATTAGAGAAAAATAACAATGAACTCCATCAGGGTTATTATCATAAACTAAAACTGATAAAAAAAAAAAAAAAAAGATAAAACACAAACTAAATAAAAACTAGATATGTTGCCTTGGAAAATGAATAAATAAATAAATAAATAAAAACTAACTGTAAAAAAAAAAAACCTACATAGTAAAAATGGCAACTAATAAACATGGCACTTAAAAAGCACAAAAATAAATCAATAAACTAAAACTGAAATGAAATGAAGAAACTAACAGAAAAACTAACAGAAATAGTTTTATGTTGAAGCACTAAAATTCTGCACTAAAAAAAACCCTAAAACTGAATTTAAAAAGTTTATAAACTATAACAAATGTACAAATTTAAATGTTTATATTTATATACAAATGATTAAACAAATTATTATTATATTTATGTACAACTTGACAAAATGACTAAAAATGTAACTAAAATAGCTAAAAAACAAACAAACAAAAAATTAAATTTAAACTAAAATAAGCAATGCTGCTTTGGGAACTGACTGAAGCACTACAAATACATGCTGGAAAAAAACTAAAACTGAAATTTAAATAAATTAAACCTAATACATAACTGTACATAACTGAGAAAAGTTTGAAGCTAAAATAAAACAAAGAAAAATAAATCTGAATAAAAATGACAATGTAAAGCACTATATAAAGCGTTATATACACAAACCTGAGCTTAAGATTAGAGAAAAATAACAATGAACTCCATCAAGGTTATTATCATAAACTAAAAATGATAAAAAAAAAAAAAATTATTTGACAAAAATAAGTGAAATAAAATGTAAAATATAAAATGTAAAAAAAAAAAAAAAAAAAAATGTTGCCTTGGAAAATAAACTGTAGAAGAAATAAACATAAAACATTGCACTTAAAAAAGCACAAATAAACTAAAATTGAAATGATGAAACATAATTTGAGCAAAAAATAGAAATGTTTATTTGGAAACTAACAGAAATAGTTTTATGTTGAAGCACTAAAATTCTGCATCGAAAATAAATAAAAACAAAAACTGAATTTAAAAAGCTTATAAATTTTAACAAATTTACAAATTTGTATATTTATATTTATATACAAATTACAAATTATTATATTTATATACAACTTATAACAAATTTATAAACAAATTATAGTTATTAAAAATGACAAAAAGCACACAACAAAATGACTAAAAATTAAACAGAAATTGAAATGCTGAAATAAAATTACACATTGAAAATAAATAAAATCTAAAACTGAAGTTAAAAATAAAGTAAACCTAATAGTAAAAATGACAGCTAATAAAACCATCTAACAAAATTACAAGAAATAAGGCTAAAATTGAAATGACTACCTAAATAACTGAAGAAAAAATGAATAACACTTCCTGCAGTGAAAAAGTGGTCTGGTCTGAATCAGGAGAGAAATCTGCACAGATCAAGCACCGTTTACAAGCCAAAGCAGCTCTAAACAAATATGTGGCTGGATTTTGATGGACTTCTTCACCTGAGGGAGTGTTATTTTGGATTATGGACTCAATGTATTAGAGTTAAAATTATAGATTTGTTTCATCTTTTGTCTTGTCAAGATGTGAACTGATGGACTGGAGTGGTGTGGATTACTTGTGGATTATTGTGATGTTTTTATCAGCTGTTTGGACTCTCATTCTGACGGCACCCATTCACTGCAGAGGATCCACTGGTGAGACAGTGACGGAATGACACATTTAGACAAATCTGACGAACGAACAAACTCATCCACATCTTGCATAGTCTAAGGGTGAACACATTTCAACACATTTTCATTTATGGTGAACTATTCCTTTAAGTATCTTTAAAATCAGATAAACAAATTCATGTTGAAGTGCTGCAGGTCAAGACCTCAATAACTGATTTCATCAATGGCAGCATCAAGTGCTGTTTACAGTCTGTGGCTATTTCACATTTGATCCGTAGCAGCACATGCGTGATGATGGTAACACGTGATTAATGAGAGCGTGTGTGTGTGTGTGTGTGTGAGTGAGTGTGATTGTGGAGAGCTCACAGTAATGATGGAATGGTGCAGAGGAGCGTCTCTGAGGTCACGCTGCCATCAAATATTCAGAGCCTCATTAAGAGAGTGGCATCACTTCAGCCTCTTCATCTTCATCATCATCCTCTGATTCTTCTTAAAGGGAATTAATAGTTAATGTTCCTTCATTCCACCCGGCCGTCAGCGAGATCCTCTTCTCCGCGTCAGAGAGTGGCCGTACGGCTTTGGTTTTCCTCCGACAGCATGAGAAACGCAGCGCGGCTCCGTCTGAATGCCGATGTTTGTCGACAGAAACACGCTTTCTTGAATAATCAGTCGGGCTGCTTTGCATTCGCTGCTTCGCTGAGCTCTTTCTCTCTCTCGGAGCAATAAAATATCAGAAATATCAGAAATATCCGCTGGGTGGAATTACAGCAACAGCTTTATTTCTGAGAGCTTATCTTTATTTCATTTTGTGCCGTGATAATAAATCTAATGCACATCAGACAGAATGTATGTTTGCTTTGCTCTGCGCTGCTTTTCCAGTGTTTTTCTATGTAAACATGCATCAGATGGACACCTTTGACCACTGTGTGCTCGTGTTTTGGAGCATTGTGTGCGTGATGTGCTGTTTTAAAAACATGGTGCTCATATAATGTTCAAATAAATTCAGGGCAGGATCATCATGTTCTGGGTCAAATGGATTCAGTGCATTTGACCAAAAATCACACCATGAAAAACCATATTTGGCAATTTTTTTTAAACAATTGTTTTGCACATCATAAACAGTATTTCAAACATTTAGCTTAATTTTGCACTTGAAATGTAGTTTTTTTTTTTTTTTTTTTTTTTGTACATTTTTACTTAAAAAAAAAAACAGCATTAATACTTCTCACGCATTACAAAAAGGTAAAAATAAGAACATTTTTAAAACTGCTTTTGACAACTTTTGTTAAACAGTTCTTTTTCATGAAATATGAATATTATAAACAGTATATTAAATATTTCATTTTATTTTAAATGTAAAATATTTTTTATAATTTTTTAAATGTAGCATTAATACTTCTCACACATTACAAAAAAGTAAATATATAAACATTTTTAAAACTGCTTTTGACAACTTTTGTTAAACAGTTCTTTTTCATGAAATATAAATATTCTAAAAAATTAATTAACATTTTGTACTTTTTACATATTTATATATAAAAAAATTATGCAGTGTACATTTCTTCAAATAGAAGTGTTTGCCAAATGCACACTTGTAAAAGTAAATAATCTCAGAGAGTCAAAACCCTCCAGGCGTGTTTTTGACTCTAAGATCCCTGTTAGTGTTGGTTGGGTCTCTTACATTTTAGTATTTTGATTATTTGCACCTTCTCTGACCTTAAAGACTGCGTGTAATTGACCGATGCATGTGAAATGAGTAACGTTCACGTCTGACGATTGTGATGTGATGGTCATTTCTGCAGCTGATTTTATCACACAGATGAAGGTGTGTAAAACACTCCCGTGTTCGCTGACGTTCTCCTCTCGAGCCGCTTCACCACTCCGTCCATCAGCGAATTGATGCTGAAATGTTGTTTATCTCTCGACGGGATTGAATGCGTTTATGAGGTGACGGCTGCGAGAGGAGCGCAGACACAAAACACAATTTAAATACAAATTAGCGAGCGCATGGAAACCAATAGCATTTGCATTAATTCCACTGGTGTGTTTGTAAGATAAATGAGTCTGTCCTCAGAATCGAGAGCATGTTTCCTTTCATTCAGATGAGCTGGAGTCCCACTTTCACACGTTCACTCGCTTTTGTAGGCATGTTTGCTTTGGTTTTGTTTATTGATGAGGATGGATCGAATGTATGAAGCTTTTCTCATGAATTTATGACAGTGTTTTTGTTTTTTTCTTTTTGTGCTATTCGAAAAAAAAATTGCATGCAGCACCTTTGACTTGAGTGTTGCAGCTTATTATTGTTAAAACTAAACCATCTATATATATATATATGAATATAAACATTAGCTGAAATGAAAAAAAAATTACAAAAATTATTTCATAGTATTTGTTACAGTAACACTGACTTAAATAAAAATAAAAAATGGCAAATACACAAAATTACTAAATCTTTTCATAAAATTAACATGAAAACAGGAATATAAAATAATTCAAAATATGAATAAACCATAATAGTATCTCAGTTATATTAAAATAACACTCATTTTAAAAACAAAAAACCCCAAAAAAGACAAAAAACACAACAAAATGGCTAAATCTTTAACCAAAACTAACATGAAAACAGGAAAAATCATCTTAAAACTTTTTCAAAACATGAATAAACCATAATAGTATCTCAGTTATATTAAAATAACACTGATTTTAGAAAAGAAAAACCTTAAAATGAGTAAAACTTTAACCAAAATTAACATGAAAACAGGAAAAAATATTAATAAACTATAATAGTATCTCAATTATATTAAAATAATGCTGATTTAAAAAACAAAAACCCTAAATATGACCAAAAAACAACAAAATTGCTAAAACTTTAACGAAAATGAACACGAAAATAGGAAAAATCATCTTTAAAAAAATTCTAAATATTAATAAACTATAAAAGTATATCAAGTATATTCAAAAAATAACACTGATTGAAAAAAAAAAAAAAAAAAAAAAACAGAACAAAATTAGTAAAACATTAACTAAAATGAATATGAAATGGAAAAAATAAAATGAAAACTAATCCAAAATATGAATAAAAACTGTAATAGTATCTCAGCACTAATAAAATAACACTGGCGTGTTATGATTTCAGACAGTTATTTATTTATTTATTTATTTATTTTTTATCTCAACACCATGTTGCATTTTTCTTGAATTCTTTGAATTTTTACAAGATTTAATGAGGAAATGTGTATGCACAAAATTCAATGGGACTTTACAAAAATTTACGTTACAAAAATTGTACAAAATGTATTTGTGTAGTATGAACAGAATGTTGTGGGCAGTCTCCGCTTGATTAAAGTATCAAAGGAGTGTTTGATGAATTTGAACTTTCCAAACTCCTGACGGTGTGAGAGTCGGTGTTCTCAGCGCTGATGGTTGAGTATCTGCTCTCTCTGTCACGTGTGTCGACGCGTCTCACTCTCCTTTACTACAAAAACACGCACAAACGGCCAGTGGGTTGCCGCTTTGTCACGTACGTGAACGCGCTTCCCCCCGCCAGCAGAATCCGGAGGCGTCCGTGTCAGCGCTTTGTGACGAGCTGAAGATAAAATGAGCGTTTGGCAGAATTGCTCTGATATGAATGTTTTATCGAGTAATTGCTGGCGGAGCGTCGCTTCATTCGCTGACTTCTAATTAGAGCGCGTTTAGACGCGTTACGATGATTTCAAATGAGAAGCGGTGTGATTTCCACACATTTCAAAAAACCTGAGAACATTTCTTCAACAATTGTTTTTTTCACGATACGGTATTTTAAGTATTTAAGGCTCTTAGTCTCAGATTCAAATTTAAAGTCAATTTATGGTCAAATTGGATTCAGTGCATTTTATCAAAAATAACACTATGAAAACCCATATTTGACAACTTTTTTTTTTTTTTTTTTAAATAATTATTTTTCATGAAATGTGAATATCATAATAGTTCAAATATTTATCTTAATTTTACATTTGAAATGTAGATTTTTATACATTTTTACTTATCATTAATACTTCACTCTAAAAAATGCTGGGTTAAAAATGGACAAACCCTGGAACTGGATTGTTTTGACCCAACGGTTAGGTTAAATGCTTAACCCAACCTTCTGAATAGTTTCATTCAACTCAACTTTTGTTAAAAGAAACTACTATATTTCTTGCCTAAAATGAACCCAAATAGGTTGAAAATGAACATTTGTTAAGAAGTTGAATAAGTAATTAAATAACCAACAATTGCTTATTAATAAATTAAATAATTGCTAAATTATTGCTAATGCCTCTAGTAATTGTGTCTGATTTTAATTTAAAACCTATTTTGGTTTCATTTTAAGCCAGCCATATAGCAGATTTTAAACAATAGTTAAGTTTAGGGGTTGACGCTGATATTAAACATTTTTATGGTTATCGGTCATTTTTCGAAGCCGATTTGCCGATATAATAATTTAAAAGCGTTTAAAGAGAGTTTTTGTCACAGCCTTGTTATTCTTAATTTTGGCATTCATTTTGTTGGTTAATTTTGGATTTAAAATATCGGTTTTCGGTTTACTTGATCTGTAATAATCGGTATTGGCATTGGTCCTGAAAAAAAAAAAAACACATATTGGTCGACCCCTCGTTGTGTTAAATAAAACTTCCCAGAAAACTGGGTCAAACATTTAACCCAACTAAAGAGCATTTCAAATGTTTTTATGATTAAAATCTTTTTATATTTGGTTATTATTGGTATTTGGATTCGTATATTTCTCTCTCGTCTTTTGAACGAGCAGCTGCAATTAGTAAAGCGTATGCATTTCAAAATAATAGTCCCAGTGCATTTTGGACTTGTTCATGATTAAAAGTGACTCATTATTAATACACTCTTTACTTTTGATTATTATTGGTATATTAGCATATATAGCATATGCATTTCTAAACAACAGTCCTGGTGTGTTTCATGCATGTTTATGATTAAAAGTCCCTCGCTATGCATATAATCTTCCTATTTTTGGTTATTTTTGGTATTTCGGTTCCCACACTTCTCTTTTTAAATGAGCAGATAAAAGTAGTAAAGTGAAGCCTTTTTAAAATAAGAATCCTGATGTATCCTGAGGACTTATGAAATTATTAGTGTTTTGCTTATACAATGAACCGTATTTGGCATGTAAATCAATCTAAACTCTTGTAGTTTCTCTTTGAACTGATGTATGTGATCCTGGACCACAAAACCAGTCACAAGGGTCAATTTTGTACATGATCTGAAAGCAGAATATGGTTTGTTAGAATAGGACAGTGTTTGGATATTGATCCAGCTATTTGAAAATCTGGAATCTGAGGGTGCAAAAAAATCAAAATATTGAGAAAATCACCTTTAAAATTCATAGCAATGCATATTACTAATCAAAAATTAAGTTTTGATATATTTACGTTAGGAAATGTACAAAATATCTTCATGGAACATGATCTTAATATCCTAATGATTTTTGGCATAAAAGAAAAATCGATAATTTTGACTACAATATTGCAACAAATATACCCGTGCTACTTAAGACCGGTTTTGCGGTCCAGGGTCTCATATGATAACGTAAACTAATACTATAAAACAATATCAACAGTTTTGCAGTTGAATTTGCTGCAGCATGTCAATTGAAATAAGAGAATTTGAGAAAGCTGATTATTTTGAGACTGCATGCCGTATTCATTTTATTTGTGCAAGTCTTATAAAAGGTCTTAATAAGTAGGTTTTAGAAGCCGCGCAGAAAGATCCAGCGGCGTTGCATTGACCAAACACAACGAGCGGCTTTATGCTAGCGAGCCGTTATCAGCCCCCAAACGCCGTGTGTGTTTGTACCCCTGTGAATGTTTAATTAATGCTTGTGCTTTCAGGCAAACTCTTAAATTGTGGGGCAGTTTGTGTTAATTACCCCCTTTATCCTGAAATCTCAGCGTAAGTGAAAAGCTTCTGCTAATGAAGATGCAAATTACCCGCGCCGCTCGTGGATTGATTGTGCCGCTCTCTCTTTATTCCTGTGATGGACGCGATTTAGAACTTAAAAGCGTCGTTTTTATGTACGTTTCGTGTTATTTTGTCAACACTCTGTGTGTGCAAGATGATTTGTGTTTCCTGGGGTAATTAAAAACACTTTTTATGATGATTAGGTTTAATTGTGCTTGTAAATATGTTCCGTGTATTAGGCGAAATTACTGCAGAAAAAACACCCACGCAGAGAGATAAAAGTGTTTTTATATCATTTATTTGTAATTGAATATGGCAGCTTACTGAATGGAATGAATTAGAATAAGCAAAAATCACGTTTACATGCCATCTCACTGATAAACACTAAAGGAATAGTGCTGAAAATATGCTCCGATTTAGTTAGATCAGATTTGTGTAAATTTTAACACTATCTCACCAATGGAGTGAATGGGTGCCGTCAGAATGAGAGTTCAAACAGCTGATAAAAACATCACAATAATCCACAAGTAATCCACACCACTCCAGTCCATCAGTTCACATCTTGAGAAGACAAAAGCTGAAACAAATCCATCATTAAGACATAGTCAATAATTCATAATAAAAGTCCATCTCCTGTTGTCTCTTTTAATTGTTTAGAACTGTTTTGGCTGATTGATCTGTGCTCTCCTGATTCAGACCAGACCACTTTTTCACTGGAGGAAGTGTTATTATGGATTATGGACTCAATGTATTTTAGTTAAAAACATTTTAATGATGGATTTGTTTCAGCTTTTGTCTTCTGAAGATGTGAACTGATGGACTGGAGTGGTGTGGATTACTTGTGGATTATTGTGATGTTTTTATCAGCTGTCTGGACTCTCATTCTGACGGCACCCATTCACTGCAGAGGATCCATTGGTGAGTGAGTACTAGGATGGTACATTTCTACAAACCTGATGAACAAACAAACTATATCTTGGATGACATGAGGGTGAACACATTTGAGTGTGCAGTGAATGGGTGCCGTCAGAATGAGAGTCCAAACAGCTGATAAAAACATTTCAGTAATCCACAAAACAACTCCAGTCCATCAGTTAACATTTTTAAGACTTATTTAAAGACATTTTTAACTCAAAAACATCAAGTCCATAATAACACTTCCTCCAGTGAAAAAGTGGTCTGGTCTGAATCAGGAGAGAAATCTGCACAGATCAAGCACCGTTTACAAGCCAAAGCAGCTCTAAACAAACATGTGGCTGGATTTTGTTGTGAGAGACAACAGGAGATGGACTTTTTAACTGGAGGAAGCGTCATTTTGGATTACGGATTCAATGTATTTTAATTAAAAATGTCTTAATGATGGATTGTTTCAGCTTTTGTCTTCTCAAGATGTGAACTGATGGACTGGAGTCATTTTGTGGATTATTGTGATGTTTTTATCAGCGGTTTGGACTCTCATTCTGACGGCACCCATTCGCGACCGATGTAAATGTGTTTTGTTTTCATTCGGGCATGAGTAAAATCATGATGTCGATTCCACAGAAAATCCTGTCGATGGAGCTTTTAGAAATGCCGTTCAGCTTGTATTGACCCTGAATATTCTTTTGTATATTTCTGTGGGTCTCTCGTTTCACCTGTTTCACTCTTTCATGTCGAGTGGATTTTCAGAGCGGCCGGTATTGATCTGTGTGGATCTCTGAGGGCTTTTTACCATCAGCTGTATTGAATGCCTCTTCCTGTACTGTAACGCTTCATCTTCATCATCTGACCTCTCTCTTTCTCTCTATTGCACACGCACAAACAATGCGTTTCCATGTTTTATGGGTTCGTTCCGTAGGCGTAATGGTTTTTCTACTGTCCAAACTGTACATTTTCTAACTCTGCACCTCACACAAAACTACAGGCATTTTTAGATTCAGAAGGAACACTTCATTCTGTCTGAGTTATAAGCTTGTTTTCTCACGGAGACCAAAAGATGTCCCACACGGACAAGTTAACAGTTATAAAGAATGTATATGAATAGAGCGACTCATCATTATGCTGATTCACTGACGTCGGTTGTGTTCTGTTTTGCAGGCGGGTCAGTGCACTGGAGTCGCGCTCGGCCCGGCGCGGACGGCCGGATGTGACGTCATCGGTCTGCGTCGGCGGCACACGTTCAATAACCCATTACCGATAGCTTCAACCAAGGCCTTTTTCAACTAGAGCATATATTTTGATGTACATATCTATATATAATTGAGAACAACGCTTATTTTGCGTCAGACAGAAGAAAGAAAACTCGGCTTTTATACGGGCGAATCCAGAGCAATACTTCCTCACGTCAAATCAGGTCACCGTCGCTGGGTTTGTATGGCGAACTCTTTTTACTTTCGTTTGGTGTCGTTGCTCTCTTCAGGGTTTGTAACAAATGATTAATACATCTGCAAACGTATGAATGGAAAACTGCTTATTTAAGAAAAAAATTTTATACCTTGAGATAAAAATGTGTACATTTCTTGCATCATTCTAGAGTAAATAAATGATTATATTCACAAATATGATCTTATGTTTTACTTTAACAGACTTTCATCTTTTGTTCTTTGAAACAGATTTGAAGTAAAGTTTTAGTAATATATAATATAATTCATTATAATATTTATATGATGAAATGTTGTTAGGGTTAATTATACACATATATTATTTAAAACAAAAAAATTATATTTATATAGCATATATCCGCTCAAAAGTTTGGGATCAGTAAGACTTGTAATGTTTTTTTAAAGAAGTCTCTTCTGCTCATCAAGGCTGCATTTATTTGCTCAAAAATACAGAAAAAAACAATAATACTGCAAAATGTTTTTACAATATAAAATAATGGTTTTTATTTGAATATACTTTAAAATATAATTTATTCCTGTGATGCAAAGCTGAATTTTCATCAGCTGTTACTCCAGTCTTGAGTGTCACATGATCCTTCAGAAATCATTCTAATATGCTGATTTATTATTAGAATTATCAAATTAAATTAATAAAAAGTGATAGCATAGATTTACATTGTTAGAAAAGATTTATATTTTGAATAAGTGCTATTTATAAATATAATATATATAATTATAAATATTTGGCAGCACAACTGTTTCCAACATTGAAAATTCTAATAATAAATCAGTATATTAGAATGATTTCTGAAGGATCATGTGACACTTAAGACTGGAGTAACAGCTGATAAAAATTCAGCTTTGATCACAGCAATAAACTATATTTTAAAGTATATTAAAATAAAAATATATGCACATATCATTTGCCACCTGTTTAGAGGCTCATGCCAATTTGTAGAATATATATATATATATATATATATATATATATATATATATATATATATATATATATATATATATATATATATATTTTGTAGAGAAGTCACTAATGATTCCATTTGTAATATGTATTTTAAAAAATGGGTTTAAATTAATTTTTGTAAGACTGCTGAGTTTTTAACATATGTAACATTTTTTGTTACATAGTTCCAGTGAACATATGTTAGACAATATCACTGTGTGACACAGAATTATATTTTTTGTTAGGGTCAGTTTTTCTTGCATCTAAATTTGGTTTGGATGGAACACCAGCAGAAATGTTTTGCCACTTGGACTGTTTTAGTGATATTTGGAAGAAACATTTGGCTGTGGATCAGACGCTCTTGGATTGCAATTTGAATAATGTTGCTTTTTGCCTCTTTTTGCAGTTTCTAGCAAACTGTTTATAATCACCATTACTGAAAGCAGTTTGTTTTCTCACTTGGTGAGTGTTGGTTTTGCTCTCCATCATGACACAGAACGACTGTATGTCAGCATCTCCCGAGACGCTCGCGTGTCTTAAACTCTCCTGCTAATTGGCCGCTGCGTCAGAATGGACGTGTGCTGCAGAAATGTGTCTAATGAGAGACACCGAACACCAGGATGAGCTTCATCTGCTCTCATTAGGACTGAAGCGGGTTCCTGTGCTCTTCAGGAACTCATTAGCATGTGTTAATGCAAACCGCCGAGCGTTTGCTCTCAGTTCATGAGAACTTCCTCCCTTCAGATGATTCTCTGAGTTTTATTTCACCATGTTTGTTCTCTGCAGCCTGTGGAGTGACTTCAGCCATTCTAGTGTTTACACAACAAAAGAAGATGTTCTGCATCAGGATCTTTGACTTTGTTGTCCAGTGCACATATCTAAACATCTTTACTCCTCTGGTGCTTTAAAAATATATGTTTGTTTTTTAGCATTATTTATTTGATCAGAGTGGTACAAAACTCGGTAAAGGTTGTGAACACATAAAGGTTGAATGGTCCCGGAAAAATAATCACACTTGTATTGTTCGTGCTAAAAAAATGATGGCAGTGGAAATGAATGACTCTAGTGGAAGCGGTTGGTATTGCACCCAAATAAAATCTCACTGAAAGCTCATGTTTTGTAACATCAACCTCAAATTTGGAGCACAGGTTCTTTTTTTTTTTAGGTTTATGGATTTGATTTTCCATGCAGTTTAAAGTGAAACGTTCTGGAAAAAAAAAAAAATTATATATATATATATATATATATATATATATATATATATATCATATCATATCATATCATATCATCATCTATATCATATTTTATATTTTTTTATTTCAGTTTAAGTGTAAAATTTCATTGTCTATGCTCAGAAAGTGGTTAACAGGTGATAAATGTGTTGTGATCAGTGTTGGGAAAGTTACTTTTACAAGTAATACGTTACAATACTGCATTACTTCATAAACAATTTGAGTATTTTTATTGGAGTATAGACAATTGCGTTACTTGAAAAAAGTAATCTATGTAACTTGCATGTAATGTAATGTGTTGCCCCCAACACTGATTATAATTACTTTCTCATATATATATATATATATATATATATATATATATATATATATATATATATAAGGATGTTAAGATATTTGTATGGTAAGAAAAGACAAAGAAACTGGGTAAGAAAATCATTTTTTGCACTGTGTTTTGCAAAACTTGAATATTTCACCTGAAGATGAAGATTCTGACGTCACTAATCAGATTTTTGCTCCATTTAGAACCGAAATGCAAAGACATTCACTGTAATTTTCAACTAGAAACTCAAAAGTTGAGCAGCAACATCCGCTGGTGGAAGAACACTTCATTTCCTAGAACGCATCATCTGTGTTCAGTTTCTTTTTCAGTGACTTCCTCTTCCTCTGAGTTGCAATTCAGTGACTTCCTCTTCCTGTCGTTCCGATTCAACCTCCTGTGTGTTGTGACTAATTCAATTTAAATTTAGGCTCATCAATGACGACTAACGCCATGCAGACAGATGGATGTCGTGATTTTCTATCTATAATGATAGTATGACCTGTGTTTAGTCTCTTATTTTTAAATGCCACTTCTGTTTGTTGAAGAAATGATTCAAAGTTACAAAGCTGGAACTCATAATTACACGTTGTTATTACCGCTGCCACATCCGATTAGCAGCCTGACTGAACGAGTGAATGAACAAATCACAGCACCGTAGTGAATTATGTTTCATACGCTTTGATAGCGGGCTCATTTACAGATGGGAGTGTTTATAATCGAGCGATTTGCATTATTGATGTGATGTCTGAAAGCAGCAGCGTCTCTCACCTCGTACGAGTGAATAATGTCCGAGCGATTCGTTCGTCTCATTTTATCCGGTTTGCTTTGTGATGATTAATAACACTGAAGGAAGTGTCTGAAAAATAGTTTTTTGTGTGTGAGTGTCAGATATGCGCTGTGAAGTGATCTGTACAGCGGTTATTAATGATCTGATCACATGAGCTCAGAGGTCAGTCACACTTAACCAGCTGTAAGGCGCTTGCAACACCAAGCTCATGGTTCGATCCCCAGTGAATGCATGAACTGATCAAACGTTTAGCTTGAGCACAATGGAAGTTGCTTTGGATAAAAGCGTCTGCCACATGCATACACCTACATCTGATATGCAAACACTAACTGTGTCGTGACGCGTCCCAGTCAATAAACCTGTCAATCAGTCTCTGCACCAAAACAAGAGTTTTAAACTCTGCCGTTTATATGCAGCATCGTGCTTGATATACCATGTTTGTGCTACCATCACTGAAATACCATTATTTTACTGATATTTTGAATTGAATGCAGCTGTTATTATATATTTTTTGTGTTCATTTTAATTTTAGTAAAAGTTGCAATAATTTATTTTTATTTTTATTGCTTATTATTTTTTAAAAATATTTTATATATAATTATAGATATTTATACATAAATACAAAATTATTTAAAAAACACATCTATGTGAAAGAACAAATCACAGTATCATAATGAATTATATTTATTACGCTTTGATAGTGAGCTCATTTTCAGAGATAAAAAATACTATTATAGTTTTGTTGATATTTTAAATTAGCTGTATTTATTTTATTTTCTGTGTTATTTTAATTTCAGTTAAAGCTGCAATAATTTATTTATTTGAATTATTTTTATCAATGTATATTTTTCATATATAATTATATATATTTATATATAAATAAAAAATATTTAGTAAAAAACACATCTATATAGTTTTAATTAATTTTATTTCAGTTTAAGTTATTTTAGTGCATCACACCGAGAAATGTTGCTTTGGCAACTATCTAAAATATATGTATATATATACTTTTTTTTCAGAATTTTTTATTTTATTTCAGTTACCGTTTATTTAATTTTAAGCAACAAAAATGTATTTTTTTCTGGCATTCTGGTATTTTCTGGTATTCAAACAAAAGAAGGCTTTAAAAAGGCCTTAAATTGGAGCAGAAAGTTGAAATCATAGTAATGGCATTACATGTGTGCACTGGAGAAATCAATCAGTCAGTCTTCAAGATAAACCAGGATAGATTTACTTGAGATGCCAAATGATAGTCTTGTTTATGCAGTCTTGAGTTTGTGTTTAAAAAAAGTGCTATTTGTTCTGCTATTTGTTCTGTTCATTTTTTCTGAATCATTTTTGCAGACTTCTTATCTTCCGTAATTTTGTGAGTCTTTAGACATGTGCACTGGAAAACAAAACAAAAATGCTGAGGAAGAGCATCGGTTGTCTTTAATTGGTCATAAATAGGTGTTTAAAATGTCTTGAAGTGCCCTTCATAAAGCTGCAGAATCCCTGCATCAGCTGTAGTTTGAATGTGCTGCAGTGAATCTGCAGATCTGATCAGATGCAACCGAGATCAGTCTGAAGCGATCTGCTGTGATCGAACCTGAGATGAACCTGACAGCAGATGAGAGCAGGACTCTGTTGTCCAGACCTCTGACAGAGCGGATCTCAGAAAGGTGAGGATCGGTCAGCGCGAACTCAGGATGAAGACGTCTCCAGCTGAAGCTCAGATCTCACGTCTGTCAGGTGCCAGTTTTTGTTCGTTGATACTGACATACAGACAGGGGAAACACTGATTTCTCTTGTTAAATATTAAATATTAAAAATAAGGTAGAACGTTTGAGTGATGGAAACAGAAGCTGAAGTGAATTCACTGTTGTCTCTGTTTTCCAAGGTCTCCGCTCGTCTCGTCCGCACAGGTAAAGTCTCGTCTCAATCGTAAATGCTTATTTCAGTCAAGTCAAAACTCTTAACGTGCTGTTGTTAACGTGACTTGGCGTGTTCACTGTCCCACGAGATAAAAATGAATATATAATTAATGTTGCCATTATTTAAAATGCAGTAAATCATTGAACACTGAACAAGCTGCAGTGTTATATGATTTTTTTTTTTTTAATTTTTGAGCCAAATGTCAAAATTGTTCTATGGTCTCAAGCATGGTTCAATAAATTACAAGTTTTATAAATTAAAAAAAGGAAAGCATAAAAATGTTAATAAATACCTCTGGGGTCTGTTTTAGTAAATTTCGATCATTTTTTTCATACATATATTTTCGAAAGTGTAGGAGCTCCACGTCCTCTGGTGTGACACCATATCCTGATTTTAAATTGACCAATTCCAGAAAAAAAACTTTTGATTAGTTGAAGGACCCCATTCATGATCTGTTACTGAAGCCCATGTCACGTGCACATGCTACATTCTCAGAATTGTTCAAATATTTAACTTTTTTGGAAGTGTTATGTTTTGTTGTCCTTACCTAAATTATATTTTTTAATTAAAAACTGCATGTTAAACTACATAATCATGGAAAATTATGCAAATGTGTCTTGCAAACCGCTAACGACAGGTTAGCTCAGAATAGCAAGGTCATTAATGGACACAAAAGGCTGAAATGTCCCATGGTGTGACAGAAAATGTCCTCCGGTGTGACACGCCACAGGACAAAGATGTCACACCAGAGGACAAGGTGTCTTTAAAAAGTATTTGAAATAATTAAAGAAGATTTGTTTACTCCTTTTTATTCCTTTTTGATCATTGTCAGTGTTCTTAAAAGCAGTAATTACATTAATGTAATTAATTAAACTATTTCCTGATGTTTTGTGGAAAACTTGTGCTGTTATAAAGTATGAAAATAAGTATAAAATGTGATACTTAGTTTTTTTTTTAAAAAAAGAAACAGTTGAGGGAGAAAAATTAGTGGAAGAGAGACGAACTATAAGTAAAAATAAAGACGGTTGATATTGTTTGTATCACAATTGAACTTTCTTTCTCATTTGACATGTCAGAAAAAATATAATAGAAATACTTTGATAACTACTATTTCTGTCCTTTAGTCCACAGATTTGTGTTTATCTCAAAATATCTTAAAAGTATCTAAAATATCTTAAAAAAAAAACAAAAAAACTGATGAGTATTGCAATAGGGGAGAATTTTGTTATGTCATACCATAGGACAAATTTATGGTACAGTTCAGCAAAAATGTAAAAAAAAAACAAAACAAAAAAACACACGCACAATGAAAGAATTGACAAAGTTTATATAAAAGTCTACATAAATATGTGTATTTCTTCTTCAAAAATTGTCTTTTACAAAATTAGCATTTTTATTGTCAATTTTATTTGTCAACTACCCATATCCCCCTCAGGATTATTATTGTTAACTAAAACTAAAAGCATAAAAATAAATATTTACATTATTGAAAATAAAATAAAATATTTTTTAAAAAATTGTAACGTTTTTTAAAAATAGTTGTTGACTAGTTGTCAAGGTATGATTTTCTTACAGTTTGAAATAACTAAAATGGAAATAAAACTTTATGACATATAAATATAAAAAAAACTAATAAAAATTACAAAAACTTTAAAATTATTAAAACTTTAAACTATAAAAATAAAACCTAATTTGAAATATTATTAAAAACTATAATAGTTTATCAGTTATGCTAAAATATCACTGGTCACCCTGAAATTTTAGTTAATATTTCAATAATTTAACAGCAAATTCACTGTTTTCTGATGTCACTCATCGGTCACATGTAGGAAAAATATTTAATCTTTTTATTTGTATCATAGTTGTATTGTTCTTTTTATTTGTATTGGTTTTTTATTTGTATTGTTTTTAGTTTTAATGTATTTGTTTATTATTTTTTAATTGAACAGATTTTCTTTCTTCTATTTCATTTAAAATCTATATTATTTTGAAAATGTATTTTTTTTTTTTTTTTTTTGTCAGTTGAGCCCCTTTGAGCTACAATAGTTACTTGAAAGTTTCCTTGAGATTTTAAGTGAATATTTCAATAATTCAAGTTCTCTAACATTGGTTAATGGTCACATGACATGCAGGCAAACCAATAAAATATTGAATCTTTTTTAGTTTGTGTTTTGTTTAGGTAGTTTCTATTTATTTATTTATTTTTTAATTTAGAGTTTTTAATGTTGTAGTTAATAATTCGCTTTCCATGAGCTCACAGACTGTGTTGTGAAAGCCTAGTTTAGCTGATGATCCGTTTGTTCTTTTTTTCTCTTGTTCAGCAGCTGTTGAACATTTGCCAGGTTTCCAGTATATAAATCAAAGCTAATCATTGGCCAGCAGTGTTCTTTTGTTTTCAGTTGATTGTCCAATCAGTCAAAGCGGTGCGTTTGAGGGCGGAGTCAGCTGATCTCTAGATCAATCAGGCGCTTTTGTTTCCTCAGAACTGTGGCTTTATGTTCCTGTGGAGACAGGAAGTTCATCATGAGGCTCAGTGGAGCGAATCGGCCGTCCGTCTGCTGGATTATTGATTATACATCAATGAGCTGAAACAGCGCTCCGCTCGCTCACCGCACTTATTCATGTTCCCCATCTATATAAACGCTAAATATCATAGTAAACTCTGAATCATTTCAGTTCTGTCTTCTATAATTAAAAGAAAAAAAACACTTTCATTAAAAAATATTGCACTTTTTGTTTATCTAGTCAACATAAATCAGGCTGTTATTCTTTGGTAAAATCTCTGTCCAGGTATGATCATATCATCATAAATCTAATTCAAAATATTAAGAAAAACTATAATAGTATATCTGTGCACTGTTATTTTAGTATAACTGAGATACTATTTAAGTTTTTGTTCATATTTTGAATTTACTTTTATTTTTAGATTTTTTATTGTTTAATTGCAATTTTTTTTTTTCATTTTTATTAGCTTTTATTTAGTTATTTTAGTTATTTTAGAGAAATAAAATGAGCTGAAATAAAATGTATTTTATTTACTTTTATCTTTTATCTTAACTTTTTTTTTGTACTTTTAATCGCTCACTCTGTGACTGACTTTATAAACATTGTGCTCATTTTCTTGTGATTGTGTGAATATTTTTTGTCTGATAATACTTTTGTAGAACTGCTTGTTAAATGAGAAGCAGACGGAGGTTTTAGGCCGATCCTGAGCTATAACAGCGTTTCTAAACTCAGCTAAGCCAGTTTGTGATTGTTCTTCGTGCTCTGAGAGTGTGAATGATGGCGGATCAGTGATGAGGGATGAAGGAACGCTGGGCTTTGTCTCATAACACTCATCAGTCTGTGGTTAATGTGTTTGTGACGTACGGCAAATCACACGTTCAATCAGAAACACACAAACTATCATTAACTGCCGCATTCGTCTTCATGGACAAACAGCAGCTCGTCTGAATACTGAATCATTTCATTATAAAACATTAGCCATAAATCAATAGTACACTCTATTATAGCTTCCCATGAAGTCATTAACAAATATTCTGACTTTCTGTAATGCATCACAGATCATACATTCCAATATTTACAAATATCATTAATGATTCACTAGCAGTTTATATTCTTTTGCATATATATATATATATAAAAATTATGGAACTAACTTGAAATAAAATGAAAGACTTGTTTTACTTGAAACATTTCTCATTTCATGCAGTTTAAAATTGTAATAAAAATAATTAATAAAAGTAATAAAAGCTGTATATTTAAAACAACAACTAAAACTAATGAAAATGAAAAAAAAAAAAAAATACTTTAATAAAAATAAATTAACAAAAACTGTAATAGCATCTCAATAATACTAAAATAACTATGAGGGTCTTTATATCCATCCAAAATATTAATCATAAATAAATATTGCACTTTACAGCAACTTTAATAAAGTAATGAACCAATAATTTTAATTCCCATTATGCATCACTGATCTTTATTTTTTTTTAAATATAATATAATATAATATAATATAATATAATATAATATAATATAATATAATATGATATAATATAATATAATGAACTATTAATGTATTAATAATTACTAATGTTTATAATTAATGTAAATTAACTACTGAACTGTTACTCAACTAGGTTTTACAAATTAATGTTTTATTTGTGAACATATTACTGTTTTAAAACTGGATATGATTCAAATTTTAGTTGTTGTTTTTAAAATATGAAATATTTAAACCAGTGTAAATTTTAATATTATTCAGCTGTCAAATATGCTTGTGTTTGCCATATGATTAAAAATAAAAAATAATTGTGATATGAAAAGTTTAAAAGTCCTTTTTTTAGACGGAAAACAGCAAACCAAAAAATAAAATAAAGTAAAATAAAATAAAATAAAATAAAATAAAATAAACAGAATGACATACGATATAAACTCAAGTCAAAATATTGAAATGTAAACTCAGAATTGCAATTAAAAAAGTCAGAATTCTAAGTTTATATCTTGCAATATAGATTTTTTTTCCCTTTATACATACGAATTTTGAGAAGAAATTCTGAGTTTTTTTTTTTTTTTTTTTTTTAAGGTTGTGGTGCAAACAGACTTCCATAATCAGAAGATCAAACATCATTCTGGTTCACGTCTGTCTTTTTAATCTTGTTACACCAGCGCTGCTTTAATTGCTGTCTGTGTGCCAAAAGAATCCACGTGCTAACGAACGCTGCCTGGTTCTTTCAGCTGATTCATGACTTCCTGATGCGGCCGTATGATGCGTTTGATATGGTCCGATCGGTTGAGTTCATTTGCCCCGGTCAACCAAACGAGCGTCATAAAGCTGCCGATCTGTCAGGAGCCTCATTAGATCCTATTAACCTACCTGTGAAAACCAGCAGCTTTAATTAAACTCTTCAATGAGAATGACAGCCAATGAATAACAGGGTCGAGTGTGTGTGTGTGTGTGTGTGTTAATTAGCAGCCAGTGTAACAATGTTTTGACACTCTCAGAGCTCAACACACTTAACTGCCTTTGACCAAATTAGTGTTCATTTCTGTCCAACTCTCTTTTATTCACCATCTGCCCTCATCGCTCGTGTTGTTCCTCATTTTTTAGTCGCTTTGGATAAAAGCATCTGCTAAATGGATAAATGCGACACAACATCTGCTTTAATCAACTATTAACCCAGAGAATAACACAAGAAAAGCATCACTGCCTTTCTCTGACGCTGGAATGAGTTTGTAGTGCTGTATACTGACAAACAAGTCACTGACAGATTACTAGTTTACCCAAAACTCACCCACCCTCATGTCCATGTTATTTACTGAGAATAGCACTTTTGTTTGGTGTGAACTGTCCCTTTAAATTCATGCTGCCAAAGAACAGCCACAGATCTTTTCTTTTGAGTGTAACATTATCAAATCAAAACAAAAAAAAATGTTGCAAATCTGAGGTTATATCTCAAAATTATAGGACTTCCTTCTTGCATTTCTGAAAACAAAAGTCAGGACTGACTTTTTACAAAGTCTCAATTACATAAACTCAGGATTAAAAAAAAAAAAAAACTTGAGAAAGTGAGAAAGTCTGATCTTTTCTTCCGTTTTGTGACATGCATCTGAGTGTCATGGATTATTATAAAAAAAAAAATGTAGGGTGGGGCTTGGCTCTGTGCATCAGTTGTTGATTGGCTGTTGAGATGTGGGCGTGGCACTCAAAAGTGTATGCAGATGAGCATGAACTTAAGGGGTGGAGTTTAATAGATTAAATGATTGGAGAAATCCTGCAAACATTGCCATTTTTATTGGAAGATGCACTTTTGAATTTTTATTAAATATTACGAGGTCCAAAAAATCAATCAATAAATAAAATAAAACAAAAAATAAACAGGATATGCACAGATAAACCATTCACAACAGGATCTTTAACATGCATTTAGAAAAAAAAGAATATATATATATTAAAGGTGATTTTCTCAATATTTTGATTTTTCTGCACCCTCAGAATCCAGATTTTTAAATAGCTTGCAATTAAGTTTTTTTTTTTTATTGTCAGAAACAAAAAAACTAAATTGTGAGATACAAACTCAGAATTGCAAGATATAAAGCTATAATTGTGGGATATAAAGTTGGAATTGTAAGATAAAGTCAGAATTGAGGTTTAAAGTCCTGAATGTGAAGTCAGAATTGTCAGAAAGAAATTCTAAATTCTAATTTTGTATCAGAAGAGTCAGACTTGTGAAATAAAGTCACAATTACCTTTTCAAGTGAAATAATGTTTTTTTTTTTATTCTGGGCTTCCGTTTAGCCCAGCTCTGTGGAATGAAGATAAATTAGAGAATTGATTTGCCTTTTTATGTAGTTCTTTCATGCCCTGAATTACTTTATTATAAAAGCCCTAAATCAGGTGTCATTTCCTCTGTGACAATGTCACGATCACGTCACTGTCGTTCCAGAAGAAACTTCCGTTCATCGGCTTTCTGCTAAAACGCAGCGATGCAGACGCAATTCATGCCGAGACATTAATCAGGAGATAACCGCCACCCGCAACAGGAAATGAAACCATTAACGTCTTCCTGCGAGGCAGAGCCAGAATTAAGGAGAAACACTGAGTCGGCCTGAGCGCCGCTTGATTATGCAGATGAAAAATGTCTTATTAAAGTACATACAACACGGCATTAATGCACGCCGAGCGCGTTTCAAGATGAATTAAGTTGGCTGAAGTTAGCCGGTCGTGAATGTGGCTTTATTGCCGGAGGGTCGAGATGTGAAGGCGGCAGACTCTCAAATTGCTTCTGCGTATGCGGGGCTCGTTTCATATATCTACAGTGACAACATCTGAGGAGCGTCTCGCGGGGTGAGAGAGGCTCGTGAACTGTAATAAAGGAGAATCCAGAGCTGCTCGTACCGCAGGAAACTCTCATGCAATTGATCGGCCCTCGTTAGCGCCGTGCCAAGATGCGCTGTTGTATTTTTAGGGTTTGTTTGCGTAATGCACCATGAGGGAATGTGCTCGTCCACATACCGCTGCAGTTAGACCAGTGAGTCTGAATCAGCTCCACTGCTTCTGTTTGGCCTTCTGTGACTGTTGTTTTATTACAGAGAGAGAAAGGGAATTTTATATGCTCACTGAGATCATGCATCTTCAGAGTTTATACTGTATTCAGTATTATTACTGTCTGTCGTTCTGTCATTATGTCTGGCCGCCTGTCTATATGTCTGTTCGTCCATTTATCTGTCTCTCTCTGTTCATCTACCTGACTATCTGTTTGTCTGACCATCTGTCTATCCATCTGTCTGTCCATCTATCTGTCTGTCCACCTGTCTGTCTGTCTTTCTATCATTTGTCTACCTGGCTGTCTGTTCATCTGTCCATCTGTCTCTCTATCTGTCTGTCGTTCTATCATTGTCTATCCATCTGGCTGTCTGGCTGTCCATCTATCTATCTATCCATCTGTCTGTCTGTCTACCTGTCTGTCTGTCTGCCTGTCTGTCTGTCCATCTGTATGTCCATTTGTCTATCCATCTGCCTGTCTGTCGTTCTATCGTTCTGTCTAACTGTCCATCTATGCATCTGTCTGTCTACCTGTCTGTCTGTCTGTCTGTCTGTCTGTCTGTCCATTTGTCTATCCATCTGCCTGTCTATCCATCTGTCTGTCCATCTATCTGTCTGTCCACCTGTCTGTCTGTCTTTCTATCATTTGTCTACCTGGCTGTCTGTTCATCTGTCCATCTGTCTCTCTATCTGTCTGTCGTTCTATCATTGTCTATCCATCTGGCTGTCTGGCTGTCCATCTATCTATCTATCCATCTGTCTGTCTGTCTACCTGTCTGTCTGTCTGCCTGTCTGTCTGTCCATCTGTATGTCCATTTGTCTATCCATCTGCCTGTCTGTCGTTCTATCGTTCTGTCTAACTGTCCATCTATGCATCTGTCTGTCTACCTGTCTGTCTGTCTGTCTGTCTGTCTGTCTGTCCGTCCATTTGTCTATCCATCTGCCTGTCTGTCCATCTGTCTATCCGCCTGTCTGTCTGTGCATGTGTCTGTCATTCCTTCATTGTCTGTCCATCTGTCTGTCCATCCGTCTGTCTGTCTGTCCATCTGTCTGTCCGTCTCTATTTGTGTCAATCCCTATGTCAGGTCTGTCCATCTGTCTTTCTGTCTGTCTGCTGTTCTGTCATTCCTATGTTTGTCTGTCCTTCTGTTTACCTGTCTGTTCATCTGTCTGTCTTTCTACCCATCTGTCTGTCTGTCATGCTATTATTCTGTCTGTCCATCTGTCTATCCATCTGTCTGTCATGCTATTGTTCTGTCTGTCCATCTGTCTATCCGTCTGTCTGTCTACCTGTCCGTCTGTCCATCTGTCTACCTGTCTGTCTGTCCTTCTGTCTGTGTCTCTGTCTGTCAGTCGTTCTATCATTCTGTCTGTCCATCTGTCTATCGGTCTGTCTATCTGTCTGTCCTTCTGTCCATCTATCATCTGGCTGTCTGTTCTTCCGTCTGTCTGTCTGTCCGTCTGTCTATCATTCTATCTGTCCATTTGTCCATCTGTCTGTCTGCGTGTCTGTCTACCTGTTTGTCCATCTGTTTGTCTGTCTGTGTCTACTTGTCTGTCTCTCCTTTCAGTCAATCATTCTGTCTGTCCATCTATCATCTGTCTGCCTGTCTGTCTGTTCTTCTGTCAGTCTCTCTGTCTGTCTGTCATTCTATCATTCTGTCTACCATTCTGTCCACCTGTCTATCCGTCCATTTGTTTATCTGTCTGTCTGTCTGCCGGTCTGTCCATCTATCCTGTCATTCTCAGTTCTGTATCTCTCTCCATCACATGCGCTTCAGAATCTTGTTGTAAGTAATATGTGTATTTTTATCCTTCTGTGTCAGTGATACTGTCATTTGACAAACTGCTGTTGGCAGAGTATACAGCAGGGAACGAATCAGTGCACACATAACCGCTAGAACACATAAAGCACACTAGAAAAACAAAGATTTATTGACGTTGCATGTATAGATAGAGTCAGTAGGCAGTAACTAGATCATATTTATCGTATGTAGATTGATCGCTCTCCAGGGTTTTCTTGCTCTTCATCAGAACATCCCGTGGAGGTTTTTGTCTTCGGCTGCTCACTGCAGGCTTTAAGATATTAATGCACCATTTTCTCTAAAGCTGCTTTGGAACAACACGGATTATGAAAAAAACTAAACAAATAAAAATGACTTGACTTATACTGAGGGCAGCTGGAGGGAAAACTAATCCTGGTTACCACACTTACTCTTTCACTTACTATGGGGAAAACACAGAGACACAATGGATTTACATTTATTCATTTAGCAGACGCTTTTATCCACAGCGACTTACAAATGAGCAACATCACAAGCAATTTGTCATAACAGCTACAATATTCAGAGTACACAAGCTAGAGGAGAAATACAGAAAACAGAGAACATGAACAAGAATAGTTTTTGTTTAATAGGAAAACAACGTCCACTTTCAGCTGCTGCTTCACGTGTCTTTTTGATGACCGACTGAAGGAAACAAAAGAATATCTGTAGTAATATTTCCAGATGAACACTTACTGAACCGAAGCAGCTTGAAATATTAAGACATATTACTGGAGATATAGAGTGACGACTAATATTTAGATCATTTTATGTCAGTATCTACTCAACTGTTTTAAAGATCTCATTGATTTACATTACAAGCAGCAGAATTTCATCATATAAATATCAGCATCTGCAGCAAATTGAGCTGTTTTTTCCTCCATATTCTCACTATATCTGCCATGATAGCTGGACGTAATGAATATGATGCTCAACAAAAGACACATGCAAACCTTTTTATGCAGGATTTAGTAATATTTAGTCTGAAGTTTTACTACGCAGTTCCATTTAGATTCTTCTGACGATCCTTTCATATGTCAGGCTGTAAAGGGTTCAGGCCTGTTATGGTTCAGCAGTGAATCCTCTGAGGCTCATAACAGGTTGTGAGGTTGATTCAGTCATGAAGGTGTTAATTACAGCTGGTGATTCCCATCAGCGGGTCTGAATCCCGTTCCTCGTTTTCACAGTCTTCCCAAACAGAAGCTCAATTAAACCTACAGGAGCTCCGCACGCGCTCTCGACATCATCACAGTCAGCAGGACGTCAGGACTGACCCATTTACTTCATTAATACGCAACATACTGTTTTGTCATTTAGAAGCATTGCAGAAGTATGAAGTGTGCATGTTGTTTTGTGTTTATGAGTGATAGCATAAATATTTCTTGTATAAAGTAAGACGCACTATAAATAGGGTGAATTATGACGTTCTGTTGACTGTAATGCTGAGAGGCGTCTGTAGTTCTCGTCAAATGTTGATGCAGTCGCTCATATCCGGCTCTTCTCTTTCATGTTAGAGTTCAGTGCTGTTGAAAGTGGTCGGCGATCCTTGAAGCCGGACCTTCATCATCTGAGCGCAGAGATCACAGCGACCCCAGAGACGCTCTTTATTACTGAAGAACATGCGTATGCACGCGCATGCACGGCAGAATCTCCTCCCGACAGTCCCGCTCAAAAGAACCAGAGTAAGTACTGCTGTATTTACATCAATGCATTAGTCAGATGCTTTTAACCAGAGCCACTAGCACTGCACTGCATTGAAGGTAGGCCTACTTGTTATATCAGTTTATGCATTCTCACAGAATCACCTTGTTTTTGCCCATTTTGTCTGTGTTTTGTTGCATTAAATCAGGTCAGTGATTTTCTTTCTGAAGTCACATTATAGATGCATTAATGCCACCCACGTTTTTCAGTGACGCCAGTTTTGAAAGTATTTTTTCTATTCATTTTTTCCATATATTTTTTTTTTTTTTTTTTTTTTTTTTTTTTTTTGCATTAATTGTTTTAAAGCAAAAAAGTGGCAAAGATACAAGACTGTAAACTTAACAGCTTTAATTAGAGGAGTATAAAACTGTTTTTTGAAGTTATTGATTTTATCTATAGAAACAATAATTTTAAGGTTATTTTAAATAGGCATATATATACAAAGTTGGGAGTGGGCGAAGCTCTTTAGATGTGATTTTAGATGTGGAATTTTTCGCACAGCATCATGGGTAATGTAGTTTTTTCACATATTTAGCTGTTGAATATTATTTTTAAAATTAAATTAAAAAAAAATGCAATCTGATGTCTTTAACAAAAGCATATACCTGTGTCTGTTTAATAGAAAAATGTATTTTCAAATATGTTTTTGAATATATTTCAAAGTATACAAAAAAGGCGAAAAAATATATATTTGCTAAAATATGCTGTTTACATAAATATATTTCCTAGCAATATATATATGTTTTCATATATATTTTTTAATTAAAACATTAAAAAGCATTTAAAGATAATTATATAGTCTGTGTTCAGCAAGGCAAGGAATATATATATATATATATATATATATATATATATACCAATAATCTTGAGCTTCAGGATATAACACAAAAAAGTAAAATGTAAAAATGAAAATAAAAGAAATTAAATGTTTTTTTTTTTTTTAATTTAAAACAAAACAAAATACTTAAAATACTGTATCATGAAAAACAATTGTTGAAAAAAAAAAGTTGTCAAATACAGTTTTAAAAAATGTTCTCAGGTTTTTTTTTTTAAATGTGTGAGAAGTATTAATGTAAAAAAAATAAACATGCAAAATGAAAAAATATGTAATGTTGTTTGTTATTCACATTTCATTTCATACAAAAGTTGTAAAATACAGTTGTAAAATATTCTAATGTTATGTTTTGTCGTGTGAGAAGTATTAATGCTAATTTTTTTTTTTTTTTTTTTAGAAAAAAAAGAATGTGTGTGTAGCTACTGTAAGATTATAAAAGTATTTTCTTGCAATTTCAACAGTATATTTCATTGATATATACATACGTTTAAAATATATTTTGCCCACAAAAAATAAAATAAATGTGCTGTATAGTACATCTAAACAGCCAAAGACCATAATGGTAACAAAACTTACATTTTGTGAGAAAATGTAAAAATTCTAGTTGACTTTACTTGAAAAATTGAAATACTATTATCTTGTAAAACCTACTATAATCTTCATTTACAGCTCTGAAAAAAATATATAGAGATATTTACTGTTTACTACTTGCAAGAATTCAGAATTCATGTCTCTACCAAGTCTTTGTTTACTAAATTATAGATTCTATAATCTTGTATTGTTTTACTTTAACACAGCGGTGTATTATTGTACTGTGATGTTTGTTTATGCTTGATTTTTATTCAGAACAAACCTCCAGCTCATCCTCATGAATCATTTAAAGAAGTGGCACATTTTCAGAAAAAAAAATCCTCACTGATGCAGTGATTGAATATGACTGAAAGGTGCTCCAGAAACTCAAGGGGTAAATAGGGAAATAAATGCATTAATAGGAAGTAGTTTAGTTTGTTGTCCTTTTGGAAATTCTTTTTGTATCTGCGGCAGTCCTTTATGTTTAGTCACAGTTATTTAGTAGTCAACAATACTTAAAAAATGAATGGTTGGATGATTATCACAATATCAGACTGCCCAAATGCAGAATCCCTCATGAAAAATGGGCCAAAATCAGGCAAACTGCACAGTGCAGGATGTGAGAATGAAATATTAATGCACACAGCAGTTTTGGGGTTAAAGTCTGAACGCGGTTTTCTGAGTAGAGTAGGAATGGTGGAGTGAGGTGGAGCGAGGTGCTGTGTTTGTGCTGTTCTGGAGGCTGTTGTGCTGCTGGAAGGTTTGATTTGCACTTGATCTCCACTTGGTGACGAATGAAAACTCGGCGGCTGAGCTGCTCGTGTCAATAAAATAAGCGCTCGAGCTTCAGCTTCATAACCTCAGGCTGCTGGTTTGTTTGGAAAGCGCTTCCTCCTCCCGTATCTTTGTCCTTTATCAATATTTCATGGCTTATCGTGCCCTCTCGTTTGTTTCCGGATGTAATCAGATTGCTCCCTGCTGCTGCTGCTGTGTGTATTTGGACGAAGAACGACCCATACAGCAAAAAAATAAAATAAAAATAAAAAAATGTAATAATAATAATAAAATAAATAAATGGCAAAAATATATTTGCTACAATTCATTTCAAAATATATTTATGCAAATACATTTTCTACAAATATATACTCTGTGAGTTTTATCTAAGCTTTTGGAGAAATTAATGAATGAACAATTAAAAACATTTCTGGAAATGAATAATATTGTTTGTCCTTTTCAATCTGGATTTAGAAAGAAGCATAGTACAGTCACTTTATTAATGTCTTAGACAAATTTGCCACCCTGGACCACAAAACCAGTCTTAAGTATCACGGGTATTTTTGTAGCAATAATCAAAAATACATCGGATGGGTCAAATTTATCAATTTTTCTTTTATGATTTTTTTGTACCCTCAGATTCCAGATTTTCAAATAGTTGTATCTCGGCCAAATATTGTCATTTCCTAACAAAGCTTATTTATTCAGCTTTTATTTATTCAGATGATGTATTAATCTCAATTTCGAAAAATTTACACATATGACTGGTTTTGTGGTCCAGGGTCACATTTGTTCAGCTCTGTTTCTTGATTTATCGAAGGCTTTCGTCACAGTTGGTCATGGCATGCTTTTAAAAACACACTCCATTGTTGGTCTCTCAGAAGATGCTAATGGTTTTTGCCAGCTATCGTTCAGGGAGAACACAGTGCGTGCGTTTAAAAGATTGTGCTTCATCTGTTTTGTTAGTTTTCACAAGTGTCCCTCAAGGGTCTGTTCTGGGACCCATTTTATTTTCTTTGTATATAAATAATATTTGAGATAACATGTACCATCTGTATGCAGATGACACTGCTATTTACTGCTGCTCTTCATCAGCCTCACAAGCTCTTTATTATTTACAGTCAGTGTTTGATATTGTCCAGCTCCTTTTATGTCAATTTAAGCTTGTTTTAAATACAGATAAAATTATTGATTTTTTCAAATTACAAAGTTTTACCAAGTAATCGTCCTGATATTACATTCAGTGAACAAAAACAGAATGTGTTGTAAGTTATAAGAACCTGGTCATTCTGTTTGATAGTCAGTGACCTTTTAAGCTACATATTGATGAAATTAATTTCTAAACTAAAGTTTAAATTGGTTTCTACTTCAGAAACATCTTAAAGCTGACCATGCTCCTGTCATTAAATGAGTTTAAGCTGTTTTGTGTTTTTGATATAAAGTTGTATATTTATGTTATTTGTTGCTGCTTTCTTGACCAGGTTACTTTTATAAATTTTTAATCTAAATGAAGAATGAATGAAATGATCTTTCATGCTGTGATTACCTGCGGCCGAATGATTTACGTCCATATCGCACTGCTACTCTCTGTTTATCTATTCGTATAAATATAGATGTGCAGATGTGAAAATTTCCTTCAATTATAGAATGATTTGTATCTGTTATGACCCATTATCGGACTGGTAAACAGCTTTGGTTTTTTGCACTACATTGAACAGAAGCATCTGAAGCCAGTTGTTCTCTGTTGGTGGTGTTCCTGCTCTTGTGCAGCAGCAGCAGCAGCAGGGGCTTCTTTCAGTTTCTCATCAGGGATTTTGAGGCTCGTGTCAGGATGACATCTGAACACAACCTCCTGCTGCTGCTGACTGTAGCTCACGTGACCATAAACACAACATAACTAACAAATACTAACGTACATAAAACCAAATTTGCTAAAACTGATAAATAAAAACGAGATAAAAAAGTTTGTCAAGGTTTTCAGTCTGAAATAGTTTGAAGTTTAAAGTAGTTTTAAAAGATTAAAGATTGAATGCAGTCTATCAAATAGATGATAGATAGATAGTAATGGTCAGATTATAGATAGACAGATAGATAATTAACATGTTGTTAGTATGATTCTAACATTATTAGCAAAGTTACTCGCATGTTGTTAGCATGTTGCTAGCATCTTTCTAGCATGATTAGCAGGTTGCTAGCATGCTTCTAGCATGATTGGCAAGTTACTAGAGTGTTTCTAACATGATTAGCAAGTTGCTAGCATATTGTTAACATGCTTCTAGCATTATTAGCAGGTTGCTAGCATGTTTCCAGCATGATTAGCAAGTTATTAGCATGTTGCTAGAATCTTTCTGGCATGATTAGTAGGTTGCTAGCATTCTTCTAGCATGATTGGCAAGTTACTAGCATGTTTATAACATGATTAGCAAGTTGTTAGCATATTGCAAACATGTTTCTAGCATGATTAGGAAGTTGTTAGCATATTGCTAACATGTTTCTAGCATGATTAGCATGTTTCTAGCATGATTAGGAAGTTGCTAGCATATTGTTAACATGCTTCTAGCATTATTAGCAGGTTGCTAGCATGTTTCCAGCATGATTAGCAAGTTATTAGCATGTTGCTAGAATCTTTCTGGCATGATTAGTAGGTTGCTAGCATTCTTCTAGCATGATTGGCAAGTTACTAGCATGTTTATAACATGATTAGCAAGTTGTTAGCATATTGCAAACATGTTTCTAGCATGATTAGGAAGTTGTTAGCATATTGCTAACATGTTTCTAGCATGATTAGCATGTTTCTAGCATGATTAGGAAGTTGCTAGCATATTGTTAACATGCTTCTAGCATTATTAGCAGGTTGCTAGCATGTTTCCAGCATGATTAGCAAGTTATTAGCATGTTGCTAGAATCTTTCTGGCATGATTAGTAGGTTGCTAGCATTCTTCTAGCATGATTGGCAAGTTACTAGCATGTTTATAACATGATTAGCAAGTTGTTAGCATATTGCAAACATGTTTCTAGCATGATTAGGAAGTTGTTAGCATATTGCTAACATGTTTCTAGCATGATTAGCATGTTTCTAGCATGATTAGGAAGTTGCTAGCATATTGTTAACATGCTTCTAGCATTATTAGCAGGTTGCTAGCATGTTTCCAGCATGATTAGCAAGTTATTAGCATGTTGCTAGAATCTTTCTGGCATGATTAGTAGGTTGCTAGCATTCTTCTAGCATGATTGGCAAGTTACTAGCATGTTTATAACATGATTAGCAAGTTGTTAGCATATTGCAAACATGTTTCTAGCATGATTAGGAAGTTGTTAGCATATTGCTAACATGTTTCTAGCATGATTAGCATGTTTCTAGCATGATTAGGAAGTTGCTAGCATATTGTTAACATGCTTCTAGCATTATTAGCAGGTTGCTAGCATGTTTCCAGCATGATTAGCAAGTTATTAGCATGTTGCTAGAATCTTTCTGGCATGATTAGTAGGTTGCTAGCATTCTTCTAGCATGATTGGCAAGTTACTAGCATGTTTATAACATGATTAGCAAGTTGTTAGCATATTGCAAACATGTTTCTAGCATGATTAGCATGTTTCTAGCATGATTAGGAAGTTGCTAGCATATTGTTAACATGCTTCTAGCATTATTAGCGGGTTGCTAGCATGTTTCCAGCATGATTAGCAAGTTATTAGCATGTTGCTAGAATCTTTCTGGCATGATTAGTAGGTTGCTAGCATTCTTCTAGCATGATTGGCAAGTTACTAGCATGTTTATAACATGATTAGCAAGTTGTTAGCATATTGCAAACATGTTTCTAGCATGATTAGCATGTTTCTAGCATGATTAGGAAGTTGTTAGCATATTGCTAACATGTTTCTAGCATGATTAGCATGTTTCTAGCATGATTAGGAAGTTGCTAGCATATTGTTAACATGCTTCTAGCATTATTAGCAGGTTGCTAGCATGTTTCCAGCATGATTAGCAAGTTATTAGCATGTTGCTAGAATCTTTCTGGCATGATTAGTAGGTTGCTAGCATTCTTCTAGCATGATTGGCAAGTTACTAGCATGTTTATAACATGATTAGCAAGTTGTTAGCATATTGCAAACATGTTTCTAGCATGATTAGGAAGTTGTTAGCATATTGCTAACATGTTTCTAGCATGATTAGCATGTTTCTAGCATGATTAGGAAGTTGCTAGCATATTGTTAACATGCTTCTAGCATTATTAGCAGGTTGCTAGCATGTTTCCAGCATGATTAGCAAGTTATTAGCATGTTGCTAGAATCTTTCTGGCATGATTAGTAGGTTGCTAGCATTCTTCTAGCATGATTGGCAAGTTACTAGCATGTTTATAACATGATTAGCAAGTTGTTAGCATATTGCAAACATGTTTCTAGCATGATTAGGAAGTTGTTAGCATATTGCTAACATGTTTCTAGCATGATTAGCATGTTTCTAGCATGATTAGGAAGTTGCTAGCATATTGTTAACATGCTTCTAGCATTATTAGCGGGTTGCTAGCATGTTTCCAGCATGATTAGCAAGTTATTAGCATGTTGCTAGAATCTTTCTGGCATGATTAGTAGGTTGCTAGCATTCTTCTAGCATGATTGGCAAGTTACTAGCATGTTTATAACATGATTAGCAAGTTGTTAGCATATTGCAAACATGTTTCTAGCATGATTAGCATGTTTCTAGCATGATTAGGAAGTTGTTAGCATATTGCTAACATGTTTCTAGCATGATTAGCATGTTTCTAGCATGATTAGGAAGTTGCTAGCATATTGTTAACATGCTTCTAGCATTATTAGCAGGTTGCTAGCATGTTTCCAGCATGATTAGCAAGTTATTAGCATGTTGCTAGAATCTTTCTGGCATGATTAGTAGGTTGCTAGCATTCTTCTAGCATGATTGGCAAGTTACTAGCATGTTTATAACATGATTAGCAAGTTGTTAGCATATTGCAAACATGTTTCTAGCATGATTAGGAAGTTGTTAGCATATTGCTAACATGTTTCTAGCATGATTAGCATGTTTCTAGCATGATTAGGAAGTTGCTAGCATATTGTTAACATGCTTCTAGCATTATTAGCAGGTTGCTAGCATGTTTCCAGCATGATTAGCAAGTTATTAGCATGTTGCTAGAATCTTTCTGGCATGATTAGTAGGTTGCTAGCATTCTTCTAGCATGATTGGCAAGTTACTAGCATGTTTATAACATAATTAGCAAGTTGTTAGCATATTGCAAACATGTTTCTAGCATGATTAGCATGTTTCTAGCATGATTAGGAAGTTGCTAGCATATTGCTAACATGTTGCTAGCATGTTTTGTAAGTTGTAGTCTATACTAATAATACTAATGTAAATAAAACTACATTTGCTAAAACTAATAAACAAAAATTAATAAACACTACACTGTAAATGTGGAGTGTGTGGGATCTAGTGATGATGTGAACCAGTTTTAGCCTCCACTGAAGATCACATCAGATGACAGCGCTAACATACTCCATGTGTTTACCATCTTTCCCCTCACCGGTCAGCCCTTACACTGCAGTACACACAACATATAGTCAAAACCTGTTGTGTAAACACATAAATAAATCATTTACAAATCTTTCTGCATCCCCTAATCTAAAGTGTAAACTACTCATCAGTTGTAAATGTTTTACAAACCTGCCGGTTCCAGGTTGTGTGTGTCTACACACTGGTGGGGGAAGATCTACAAATGATGAGGAAAACATTTACAACTGATGAGTAGTTTACACTTTAGATTAGGAGATCCAGAAAGATTTGTAAATGATTTATTCATGATGTGATCTTCAACAGAGGGCAAACACTTCAATGATTGACATTTCAATTATTTAGAATTGATTAATAATATTTTAACTAGTAACTTATTAACCATTGACTAAGGATCTGTTTGATTATTTCATGATATTCTGTTTTTTTAAAGATAACTTATGACAGGTTTGTAAATCGTTAGCATATTACTTCATTTGTGAACGTATAGTGATGTTTTGTAAATTATTAGTTTATCATTATCTAATCACTTGTAAATGATTTATAACTTAATCTACAAAGCATAGATAAAAATAGTAACATATCACTTATTAATTGTTTATGAATGCATAGTCATGTTTTGTAAATGATTAGTTAGTTATTAACTAATTACTTGTAAATGAATTAACAAAACATACACAAATACATTTTTAGCATATCACTTAGTAATCTTTTATAAATGTTTTGTAAATGATAATTTCATCATTAACTAATTGCTTATAAACTACTTACAACTGAACGTTATTACCAAAACTATTATATCATACTTTACATATGCGACCCTGGACCACAAAACAAAAGCAGCACAGGAATACTGTATTTATAGCAACAGCCAACAATACAATGTAGGGGTCAAAATGATCGATTTTTCTTTTATGCCAAAAATCATCAGGATATTAAGTAAAGATCATGTTCCATGAAGATATTTTGTAAGTTTCCTACACTGTAAAAATAAAAAACACAATTTGTTGAGTCAGCTTAAAATAATTTGTTACCCCGCTGCCTTAAAATTTTAAGTTCAGTCAACTAAAATAATTTTAGTCAACTTGAAATGTTAAGTTGTACTAAGTAACAACTTAGATATTTGTGTTTGCTAAACTTAACAGATGGGTAAGTAATCCAGCTGCCTTAAAATTTTAAGTTGATTCAACTCAAATATCTAAGTAGTATAATTTAACGTTTCAGTTTGAATAAACTTTTTTTGAGTTGACTGAACTTAAAATTGTAAGGTAGCCAGGTTACAAATTATTTTAAGTTGACTCAACAAATTGTTTTTTACAGTGTACTGTAAATATATCAAAACTTAATTTTTGATTAGTAATATGCATTTCTAAGAACTTCATTTGGACAACTTTAAAGGTGATTTTCTCAATATTTTGATTTTTTTGCAACTTCAGATTCCAGATTTTCAAACAGTTGTATCACGGCCAAATAATGTCCTAACAATTTATTCATTATTTAATAATGTATTTATGACCCTCATGGCTGGTTTTGTGGTCCAGGGCCACATATATTATGTGTATATATTACATTATTATATTCTAACTATATCTCAATGACACTGAAATAATAACACTGGTGTGACTTTGTTTCTTGTTCTGTTAAACGCAACTGTTTGATCAGGTTTGTTGTGTTTTAGTTGAACAGATGTGTTTGTGTTAATAATGTCTTCATGTTTTCAGATGTGCGTTTCAGTGAGTCTGTGTTCGTTCTGTATGAATATAGAGTGTTTATCTGTTTGAGTCTATCTTCAGATTCTTATCATTCATAGAAAGCGTGATGTCTGAACACGAGACGGGATGACAGCAGTTCAGACGACCTCATTTATTCATTCTGTGTGCTTAAACTCAGTCATTTCATTCAAATGTAGACACACTTACTGTCTTCGGGGGTCAGAAACTCATTCTGAAGATTATAGAGAGATTCAGATCATCAGAAATCAGCTGTGATGTTATTATACGTCTGGAAACAAATCCCTGATCACCTGGAATACAGTCTGAAATGATAAAATCTCGTTGTTTTTATGCCGATGCTCACCGAATCTTCATCTGGACTGTGTTCCTTTACATGTCGGTGTGAGTTTATATGATCGTGTTTATTTGTTTCGTGCAGATTCAAGCACACGATCTGCTGTTGAGGTTTGAGCGCGTCATCGATCTGGGGTGAACGCTCGTGTTTGAGCGTATCTGTGAGTTTCTGACGGTTCCTGCGCCGGTCAGCAGACGAGAGGATCAGCACTGATTGAAACGCCGCACCGTTCAGTTTGCACTGACTTGGCTTTGTTGTCAATCTGTGGTGTGTTTTCTGTACAGCAGGAGGAAAAACACAATATAAAATCTTTTATTTAAACTATGGTTCTTTCTTTAAATTAAAAAAAGTGTGTTGATTCTGCTGTAAAACACAGTTAAAGAGCGCTGTAGCTCATTATTATGATTGAAAACAAAACTAATTGACACTTTCTATCACACAGTTCAGACGTCTTCAGTTATAAACTCAGAAGTGAAAGTACATCTCACAATTTTTGACTTTTTGAGTTTATTCAAATTCTGAGTTTATATTTCACAATTTTCTCTATTTTTCCCCTCTAAATTCTGCAATTTAGATTTTTTCTATATTTTCACTCTAAATTCTGTAATTATCATTCTTTTTCTATTTTTTCCCTCTATTTTTTTTTTCTTTTTTCCCCCTTTAAATTATTTTTTTATTTTATTTTTTACTCTGAATTCTGTTTATATCTGCAGTTGATTTTTTTCTTTATTATTATTCTCTGAATTCCAAGTTTAAATCTCATAATTATGATTTTGTTTCTTCATTTTTTTCCATCTAAATTCTGCAATTATGTATTTTTTCCCCCCAAAAAAATTCCCTCTAAATTTTGCTATTTTTTCCCCCTCAATTTTTCCCCCATAAATTATTTTTTTTCACAGTCAAGATTCCCCCCCCAGAGTTTACATCTTCCAATTATGATTTATATCTCAAAATTGTGATTTTTCTCCATGTTCCAAATTCTGCAATTATGATTGAAAAAAATAAATTCCTCTAAATTATTTACCCCTCTTAATTATTTGTTTTCTCCAAATTCAGTTTATATCTCACAATTAAGATTTCGCCCCAAAGTCTGAGTTTACATCTTCCAATTATGATTTTTTTTTCCTTTTTTTTTTTTTTTCTAAATTCTGAGTTTATAGCTCACAATTTTTTTTTTGTACTCTTTGGTTTTTCCTAAATTCTTTTTGAATTCTGAGTTTACATCTGCAATTGATCCTTTTTTCTTTATTATATGTTTTTTTTCTCCATTTATTACCTCTAAAATCTACAATTATGATTTTTTTTATTTTTTTGCATTTTTTCACTCTAAATTTTGTGATATTTTTTTTCAATTTTTTTCCTCCTCTACATCATTTTTTTCTCCAAATTCATTTTATCTCACAATTAAGATTCCCCCCAAACTCTGAGTTTACATCTTCCAATTATGATTTTTTGCTCCAATTTTTTTTTCTAAATTCTGAGTTTATATCTCACAACTGTGATTTTTTTTCTCTCCCCAGTTTTTCCTCAGAAATTTTTACTCTGAATTCTGAGTTTACATCTGCAATTGATTTTTTCTTTATTATCATTCTCTGAATTCTGAGTTTACATCTCACAATTATCATTTTTTCTCCATTTTTTCCCATCTGAATTCTGCAATTATGATTTTTTTTAGCTGTTTCCCTGTAAAGTTTGCTATATTTTTCTGTTTTTTCCCCTCTAAATTATTTTTTTTTCTCCAAATTCAGTTTATATCTCACAGTTAAGATTTTCCTCCCAAATTCTGAGTTTACATCTTTCAAATATTCCAACAGTTTTTTTCTCCAATTTTTTTTGTGAGTTTATATCTCACAGTCATGATTTTTTCTCCCCAAATTCTGTTAACATCTTGCAATTATGATTTTCTTTCCCCTCAATTTTTTTCCTAAATTCTGAGTTTATATCGCACAGTTATGTTTTTTTCTCCAGTATTTTTTCTAAATTCTGTTTATATCTCACAATTATGATTTCTTTCTTAACTTTCTCCTCCAAATTCTGAGGACATTTTGAACTATACTTCTCTTCATGTGTCTCAGAGTTGTGAGTTAACATCTCTCAGTTCAGAAGTTTGTATTTTGAAAAAATAAAAATAAATTATGAGAAATGAATTTGCAGCTGCAAGAAAAAAAAAGTTTTGAGAAATGATCTCTTCATAAGCTGAAGTCTAACCTTTTATTCTGTTCTTTTTTGTTGTTGTTTTTTTGCGTTATTCACAGCTTCTTTTGCATTTGCTGTTGATTTAATTTTATTGCTGACAGGTATTTTTGTTTGACATGAATGACTGGACTGATGTTTGTACGTGAACGCTCTCATGCGCTGGTCGAGGGCAAACATTGCTGATAATAAGAGTTCATTTTTCTGACTTAATGACATTTGAAGCTCTCCAGACGTTTGCTGCTTTTATCCTCCATCACATTATTCCAGCTCTCGTGATTTGAATACGCTGACCTTTATTTTGAGAATAATGGAGACGCTTGACTTTCAGAGAAACTACACACGTGACTGCAGATCTGCTGATGCTCCTCAAACCTCCCCGTCCAAACGCCATCAAACCTCAGCCGCGAGTTCAGCCCGGAGCGCTTCCTACATCGTTGCCGTCTGATTTCTTCCCTTCTCGAATGGGGAGCTGCGACGCCTCATTGGTTATTTTAGATTCGTTATTTTCCTCGAGGAGGCCACGAGCATCTCGGCGTCTGCCGTTCAATAAATGCACATTATGAGGAGTCTGTTTATCAGACTAGAAAATCATTTTTGCGTATTGCTTAATTTGCCTAAAATGAGCTAATGCAGCACACTTCTTGATAGTTCCCAGCATGCTTTGCGCAGGCAGAGTAAATAGTGGAAATGATGTTTCGGAGCGGGCGAGAGTAGATTGTGGATATTAGATTTTAAAGTTCTGTTGCGTAACTGCAGCTTCTGCTTATTATGAGAAAATAAAAATAAGCAGAAAAATACAAAATGCCGGAGGCGTTCTAACAGCAAACATTACAGATGAAAATAAAAACTGCTGTTTTGCAGGTGAGTATAAGCTATAAGAGAGTGGTTTGAGTGTGATCTTCTTACTGCTGTTTCTACATGTGATTTTCTTGTCGTCTAGTGCTCTAATAAACCGGCCACTGAACCTCCTGAATCCTGATACAGGTGATGAAATGACTCATATTCCTCTGTTTAGCTTCACCATATAAAAACTTAAGAGTTCAGAAGCTTTCTGATGCACAAAAGGTTCCATGAAATGGAAAAAGTTTCTTCTGATTATTAAACTGTCCAAAGGTCCAAAAATGGTTAATCTTTGGCAAATAATTTAATATTAAGGGATATAAATAAACATTGATGTTGCATTAATGTTGCATGTCTAACTATGTTATTTTACAATGTATTACATTTCTTAAAAATCTTTAAATAATTGAACAATTTTTTTTTTTTTTGGTTCTTATTTTATTAAAATGTATTACATAAAACATTTCTTCTCTCTCTCTCTCTCTCTCTCTCAATTTTATTTGTTTATTTATTTAATTAAATGTACTTTTGGGAACCACAAACTACTGTTCTATGGCAAACTTTTTAATACAAAGAGACAAAACTAAAACTAAGTGTTGCTTTATATTCAGCTATTACATTATTATATTAATATTTTTTAATTCTTTAAATAATTAAATGCATTTTTTTCATTTTTTTTTTTTTTTAATTTTTGGAAGCCAAAATTGGTTCTTAATTTATTAAAATGTGTTACACAAAATTCTCTCTCTCTTAATTTTTATTTTATTTTGTTTAAAAATTATTATTTTTTTAATTAAATGTACTTTTGGGAACCACAAATCATTCTTCTATGGCAAACTTTTTAATACAAAGAGACAAAACTAAAACCAAGCGTTACATTATATCCAGCTATTATATGAATTATTATATTAGTTTTTTTTAAATCTTTAAATAATGAAATAATTTTTTTTTTTTTTCATTTTTGGAAACCAAAAATGGTTCTTAATTTATTAAAATGTGTTACATTAAAAAAGAAATCTTCCCTCTCTATAATTTTTTATTTTTTACAAAGAGACAAATACAAAGAGACAAAACTAAAACTAAGCGTTACATTATATCCAGCTATTATATTAATTATTATATTAGTATTTTTTAAATCTTTAAATAATGAAATGAATTATTATTATTATTATATATTTGGAAACCAAAAATGAATATATATATATATATAATGAAATTAATTATTATTATTTTATTTTTTTTATTATTATTATTATTTTATTTTTTTTCATTTTTGGAAACCAAAAATGGTTCTTAATTTATTAAAATTTGTTACATTAAAAAAGAAATCTTCCCTCTCTATAATTTTTTTATTTATTTATTTATTTATTTATTTATTTTTTATTAAATGTACTTTCGAGAACCACAAATTGTTCTTCTATGGCAAACTTTATATTAATTATATTAATTATTATATTAGTATTTTTTAATTCTTTAAATAATGAAATGAATTTTTTTTTTTTTTTTTTTTGGAAACCAAAAGTGGTTCTTAATTTATTAAAATGTATGGCAAACTTTTTAATACAAGGAGACAAAAATTAAACTGCAGTGTTGCATCATACCCAGCTATTATATTATTATATTAACATTTTTAAAAATTTTTAAATAATTAAATATATACATATTATTTGGTCAAGTTATTTTTTGTATATAAATTTCAATGCTAAATAAATAAATATAGTTACAACAAAAATATCAGTTATCTAATATTTTAAATTATCTAATATATTAAATAAATATTAAATAAATTAAATAATAAATATATAATAAATGTTCCCTTGTTTGTTGACCAAATCACAGGTCATCGAGGCTGATTTTGGCCCACAGCCCTCATTTGGGTGTCTCTGTTCTATTTTAAGTGGCTTTGGATAAAATTGTCCACTAAATGCATGAAGGTAAATTGAATTTTCAAAAAACGAAGGCTTGGATTGAATTAAAGGCATCACTGTGAGACATATTTCTGTGCTTGTTTTCTTGCTGTAGATCCAGTTTGTCTTCTTTCATGGAACAACCTTCATCCCTCAAGAGAACAGACGTTATTTCTGAAGCAAAATTGGACTTCAGAAATGCAAGAGTACTTAAGACTCCAGCGAATGAACAAAGACATTGTGCTGCCTAATGAAGAGCGGAAATCACAATACAAGCGTTTCATCTGTGCTGATAAAACACCTTACTGGAGTTCAGCATTAATGCATTAGAATAATTACATGCATCAGGTTTCTGGAGTAAAAGAGGCTGAAAAATGACAGAAAACCTTGTGCTGAAAATCTTTTATTTAATCTGATGTTCCTGGTCAAAAATGAGCAGTCATTTAAAAATGGCACATGAATCGCTCGTTCTGCTGTATTATCACCAAATCATGGATTCAATCCGTTTGTTTTTTTTTCTTCAGCTAGCACAGGTCTTGTATTTGTGTTTTGTAGTTTTTGTATCTTTTTTTGTGTTGATGACCTTATGCACCGCAGCTTTTGAGTGAAAAAAAACAAAACAACAAACAAACAAACATTATTTGTGGATAATTATGGCAATGTTCAACTCAAATGCAACGGTTGGAAAAAAAAAATAAATAAAAAAAATCTTAAAAAGCACAATTATTTGAATATGTTTTTATGTATGTAAGGTTGTTATAGCCAGTAAGCAAACTCTAAACAATATTTCCCAAACCATATTTCATATAATTGCATGAAAGCAAAATGACAACAGCAAGAGTTTTTATTTTTTTAATAAAAACCTTCAGAATGTAAAACGAAGCTGTGATTCGCACTGAATGTTATTTGAACGTTTGCTCCAGGAGAGACATTTAACACCGAACGAACGCTCTCGTCTGGTGTCTCACAGCTCAACGCTGCTCAAATACTCTGAAAATCTACTTAATGAATTGAATTAGAGGACAAATCGTGTCATGAAGAGTCTGAATATGATTAGGCTCCGCTGAAGATTCAGATATTACGAGCCGTTTGACACAAAGAGGTTTTGACGTTCAGCATCATACAAACAGACCACGGCGTCTTCATCTTGTTCACGAATGATGACGCCGGAGAAAACCATGCAGGTGAGTCTGCATTCATATAAATACTTCAGAATGTCGTATGCTGGAAGAATGACCTTTGAAATCTACAGACAATAAAGAAAATAAACAG